>QEPC01008446.1:4211896-4225471 GCA_003113815.1 Sphenodon punctatus | reverse complement strand
CCTGGAGGCCCCACTGGCCCCCTCGGTGGTACACCTTCCTCCGGCGTCCCCACGGCTGTTCCTCCTCCTGGTCCTGCTCCTCCTCCTCCCCCTCGTCCTCCGGGTGCGCCTCCAGACACACAGGGCCGGGCTCCTCCTGGTGCTCGTCCGCCCAGGCCATTTTCCGTGTCTGTGGGGAGGATAGGAGGGGAGCGGTTGTTTGGGTGCTGGTGGGGCCCCTTCGTGGGGCACCCCGTTCCCCCTCCCGTTCCCCCTGGGTTGCCCCGCACACCCGCGGGGGCCCCTGTGCCCCCTGCTCCCCTCCCCTTGGTTCCCCTTACCCTTTTCCTGGGTGCCTCCTCCGGGCCCATTCCGGCTGCTGTCCCCGGGGCATCATGACCCGCCTGCAGCTGTGCGTGTTGTCCCTGGGCCGCTTCCCTGGTTGGGTGCACCCCTGTGCCCCCCTCCTCTGCCTGTGCCCCCTCCACCTCCATCGCTCCCCCTGCCTCCACCTCCTCTGCCTCCTCCACCACCTGTGTCACTTTCTCTGCCTCCGCTCTCTTCTGCCTCCCTCCTCGCTCCATCCCGCCACGCTTGCCTGCTGCTGATTTCGCTTTAAATGTCCCTCCGGTGGTTGTGTTTTTGACGGTTGCCCGGCAGCGACGCTGCGTGCCTTGTCCCCGGCTGGGGCTCGTTTCCTTTGGTTCCGCCCAGGGATTGGCATCCAGACGTTACATTTCCTTGGTTCCCAGAGCGGGTCCGTTTGACCACGCTTCCCGGGATATTCCCCTGGCTAGCCTGGGAAGCGTGGTTAAAATTGACCCCATGTGGGTATTGAGCGTGATGAACATCTGGCGCATGCCGAACAGACGTTCAGGGCCCTTTGGCCCCACCGCAGGGTTCAGCGGGGTTGAGCGTGATCTTGTAACGTCTGAAAATACCCATATTAAAAAAATCTGATAAAAAGATTCTCTTAAGTTTATCACTGTGGTACAAGATGGCTTTCGGATGCCAGTTGGCCAGCAAAAATGTCACCCATATATCATTCTGTGCTGTGACCACCACAACCCCTCTACCTTATTTGTTATCGGAAAGTTGGAAGCATCTGCTTAGGAAAGAGACAATAAGGGAGTCTCTTATGTCCTTTCTCTTGCAGTGCTGCAGGATGTGATTGTGATGACAATTGGCCAGCCTGGATGTATTGACTATGCCTCCTGATTTCTGGGATGCTTCCCACTGCCCTCCGCCTTGTTGTCTGAATTCCAGTTATGTCCCTTCTATGCCCACCTCAGAGCCACCCTGGATTGGTCCTGGAAAACTGGAAGCATGCAGTAAGAGCGGCAAGAGGCCAGAGAGGCAAACACATTTGTGTCCCAGCCAGGGTGTCTTTGAAATATCAAGGCAATTGGCCAGAGGATATATCTGTTATCTCTGCTGTTTGGCACAGGCTTCAGTCTGGGTGGGAACCCCAGATTCATAGGGGTATCTGTCAACTTGCAGAGAATTCTCCAGGAGGGGGCAGGAGGATGTTGAGCAGCACCTCAGGTGCATGGGGACTGGATTTATGTAGCTAGATGAACTCTTGCCGTGAGCTCTAGCACACACACACTCAAATAGCCTGCCAGAAAAGTCTGAGAAAATGCTATGTCCAAATCCAGAACTAACCACAGACAAAGAGCAGGCCCAAAGAACAGAAGCTTATATCTATCCTCTATGCCCACCTTGAAGCCACCACTGATTAGTCCTGTAAAGGTGGAAACATGCAGTAATTGTCCAGTGAATGTATCTGTCAGTCTGATGGGATGCTCCACCTCTCTTCTAAAGACCCCTCCGCCCTGCTATTTCTGTCTGTAGAATGGTACTACATTTCCTATTTACCCGAATAATGAAAATCTTCAAGAAGGAAAACTTAATTGCTTATAAAATTTGGACCCTTTAGTAAAACTTTCTGATATTTGGCATATATGCTCCTAAAGATCTGAGATATAATCCTTACAAATTTCACGTAACGTGAATGGAATATAAAGATGTTACAGTCAGAAATGCATTTAAAAGTAAATCATTTATAACATAAGGACCTTTTATCCAATCCTATTGAAATTTGGCAGAAATTGTACTGGTGTGGCATGGTATAATATTACCAAATTTCACCCAAATCAGAAGGGAAAAAAATATGTTACATCCAGTAACATATATGCAGATGTTTGTAAAATAGCGCATTTCAACTGCTTATAAAATTGGATTATTTTATTCAAACTTTCTAAGTGTTGCCATACATAATGTCCTCTTTTGCAGGTACGCTGCAAGATGCATCAAAATCAGATGAAAAATAAAGAAGTTACAGTCAAAAATGTGTTTTTCAGATTTTTTTCTATTAATTCATAACAACCCTTTTTTGTTTTTTTCATTATTATGTTCTTTCATTCTTGTTATTCAATAACAAAACTGAAAAATCTCTATTTAATTTTGGGAACAGATCAGTTCTCAGAACCTCAGGGCGCAAAGCATTGTCTTAAATTCAAGAGTGAAGATGTGTATCTCAGCTACATATGATTCACATATCTTCTGTGGACCCAGATCATAGTTCAGTCACATATGAGCTAGAGTTGAAAGGAGTCCCTATAAAAACAACTGTACTCTTCAAATTTCCCATACTCAAATAGGCCCACATCATTCATTAAGTAATCTATTTGTGATTAGTGCCCGAATGGTGTACCTGATATCCTGGTATGTTGACTTCCAGTCCCAGAATATTAGGTGTGGGCATTTGGATTTGATTTATAACTGCTCTTAATGGGCTGTTACGGATCAATCAGTGATCGAGTAGGCCATCAAATACCCAACATGGTACTCAAAAATGTGAGTATTACACGCCCACCCCCCCAAGTATCAAGTTAGGTACCTGTTTCACCTCTAATCTGGGCTGCTAAAACTTATGTTGCTGTATTGCAGTGGTGAGGAAGCTCCACCTCATGGGTCAAATTCAACCAAAAGATGTATGTTTGCTTGTTTGTTAGAACCTTTTACAATACCCAGATTTGGCCTGTGGATCAACAGTTTACCCTTGAGAACTGAGTGAGCTATTGAGAAAGGGGCCGAGAAGCGGTTGGTGTACTCACTCACGGGTGGGTGATGGATATTTGGCATAAAGCTACGGTTCGAACGCTACCCTTCCTTCCACCAACCTCATCACTCTTGTTAAAGAACCTTGCCCACTTAAGTACACCTTTTATGCAGCCCATTGACCTTGACCTTTTCAAAGTGACCCAGGGGACGGGCCATGGGAGTTAAAAGGCTTTCCATCCTTGCTGAACTAAGCCTGGAAGAAATCAGGGTCTAGGATTATGACAATTTTCCTTTTTGGATAAGGTGCTGAACTTGGTCCTGGGAAACCAGGGTTCAAATCCCACCCTAGCCATGAACTCAGTGGTAGAACTGAAGTGGCAACTCCTTTTTCCGCTACGCTATTTCATTCTGGATTTGCCCGCAACTTTCTGCAGCTTTTCCAGCGGCATTCCGCTAATTCAGCTGGCATTCCACTAATTTGGAAACTGTCAGAACAAACATTGGTCCGCTGTTTTTTGCAACTGGTGGAAGAAGTGGAACAAAAGTAGTGGAACGGTGGAAGTAGCGGAATAAAAGTAGCACAATGAAGGTCTCTATCGCACCGTGCTACTCATTGTGGAAGAGTTTTTTCCATGAGTAAAAGCTATTGCAGCAACTTGCCATTTCAGCCCTACTCACTGGGTGGCCTTGGGGAAATCACAACCTCACAACCTAGAGAGTCCACATGGTGTAATGAATAAGGTGCTGGACATGGTCCTAGGAAGCCAGGTTTCATATCCTGACCTAGCCATGAACTCACTGGGTAGCCTTCGGCAAGTCACAACCTCTCAGCCTGAAGTCGCATTCCATACCGGATTAGTGTCCTTTTGGAATACCTGATATCCTGGTATGTTGACTTCCAGTCCCAAAATATTAGGTTTTTTTTTAGGGAATGTGTGTTTCTGTCTCTCCCTGTGTTCCCCTCAACCTTGTCCGTCTTAGATTGAAAGGCCACTGGTCTTCAAAATCTGTAATTGTAAAATGCTGTGTATGCCTAGAAATGATTAATAGTAGAAGCAATAGTTTTATAACAATTCCATCTTCAAGAAACATTTCTATGTATTTGCTACATCCTATTAGAGGAGACTGCCCTGATAAGGAGGGGTGCACATAGGGGGGGGAAAATCATTTTCATTTTTGTTTCATTTTCATTATTAAAATTGCATTCATTTTTGGTTTTGTTTTCATTATTTATTTTTGGTTTTGTTATTTATTTAAATTTTCATTAATTTTACCATTTTATAGTAATTTACAGTAATTCACAGTATTATCAGTTTTTTTCTGTAATTTTCAGTGTATCAGTAATACTGGAAATTACTAGAAATTGCCATAAATTACCAACAAATAATGAAAATAACAAAAATGACCATTTTCATCATTTTTATTATAATTTTTGTTTTCACTATTACAGTAACTCAAACAAAAAGGACACAAATGCAGGCTCAGAGAACTAAGAAAACAAGGCTAGAGCGGGCTATTTTCACACGGATTTTTTTCTACTTTAAGGAAAACCTCTGTCGTCTTTGTTTGCAGAGAGCGGTTAGCAGCTCTGTTTACTCCAAAAGTAATCACTTCTTGATTCAAACTGCTTCACCAGTAAATAGAATATCTTAGGGCATTAATTATATGGGAGAGAAGTCTGCGCGAAGTAGCTGTTACAATTCATTACTGTACAAGAACTATCTGGAGAGAGGGGGAGAAAATGTAAGGATCGAGATAATTGTTATTGCCTTGGCTTCTTGAGGTATTGGGGTAGATGGATTGGAAATGGGTTATCTTTCTCCTTGGTAATAAAGTGAGTACATATATACACACACAGAGCACAAAGAGCAACCTTAAGAGTGGAGCCAGGGAACATTACATCAGCCGAGCTGCAGACTGTCTGCAGGGAATTCAGAAGAGAAAGGCAATTCAAGGTGTGACTCAATTCTCTGGGATTAACCTTTTAGCCACTAGCTTTTAACAGGCATGAGGAAACAAATAGACTGGCCTTTTGGTAAATAAAGAAGGCTGAGAAATGAGAATTTAGAGACCGGTGTGGTGTTATAGGAATTTTAAAATTTATTTATTTATTTATTTATTTATTTATTTATTTATTATTATTATTATTATTATTATTATTACACACAGCAGGGGTGTAGCTACAGGTGGAACCATTACCCAAAATCCCAGACTTTCACAATGGCCCAACAGGGAATGCCCCTGTTTTCTCTCAGCTGGAGCTGCCGGTGCCCCCAGTGACCCAAGAGCTGGTGCCACATTTGACAGTGACTGCCACCACATGCTGAGCACTTCATCTTCCCCCACAGTTCTATGCCTTTCCTCATCAGTGCCCCCACCCTCACAAAAATCATGGTCTTCGCCCTCCCTTTTTCTCCCTACTCTAGGGTACTTTCATACATGATGGCTCTTCAAGCTGTCATGCATTGATCCTGCCCGTGATGAGAGCCCTTACCATGGGCAGGATCAGGCCCCGTGACCAAACAAACATGGTGGCAACAGGGGTGGTGAGGGTCAGGCATGATCCACACAGCTCCGCCCCCTGTGCTGATCCGAGGGATGTGGCAACCTATCAGGCCACTGCATCTGCCCAGAAAAGCTCTGGCCACTTGCTGGAGTTCGATAGAGTAGGTCCTTAGATGTGATGACCCGCTCCACCATGGTCTGGACTGTGGCAGGGAGCCCAGCACACAACCCAGAGTTAGCCCTGCCACAGTCCAGGGTAAACTCTGCTCCCTCCTGAAGCAAACAACTGTCAGATGGGAGCAGATGTGAAACCACCCTAGGTGGCCACGCTGGAGTTAGCATGGCCACCTGTGGACGCGTCATGTTTGAAACTACCCCTAGTGTCCCCCTGCATCTCCCCCCCATCCCATACCCCATATTTCCCCCATGCTCACCACAGACTCCATCTGCCTTGGCCTCCTACCCACCCCATCCTCCATCTTGGCTGGTATTGGGCCCATTATATTGATTTATCCAGGACCCTAGCAAGACCATTGACACACATTATCAGCAAAGAGATTATGTGTTACTTGTGAATATTGCTGGTGGTAGTAGTAGTAGAAGTATTTATATTTAGCAGTAGTATGTAGATCTCTAAAATAACATTTTAGGCTGGCATTAATGTAGATGTAAATTGGTGATTGAATTTTTTTTTCCCCTAGATGACCTCATTTTGAGTTAGGGGTGAAACGAGAATGGTAAATATTCTTGCAAGAATCTCAAGAGATTCTCGCGCCTCCGGTGAGATTTCATGAGATCTCTATATGGTTTTCAAGAATATTGCATGATTCTTGAATGAAAAAACCCCTCTCTTAGCATGCACAAAATGGCTGCCACAGTCATTCTGCATATGTGCGGCTCCTGGAAGTTGTTCTTCGTATGCACAGAGCATTCTTTCAGGTCTTTGAGAATCTCATGAAATTGACAAAAAATCCCAAAGGCTCTGCACATGCGCAAATGTTGCTGGGAGGGGGGGCGCATGCACGGAATGGCTGGCTCTGCGCATTCACAGATAGTTGTTTTTGACTCTGAGAATCTCATGAGAATTTGTTGAGAACTGGGTGATTCTAGACTCATTCTTGTTGTAAGAAATCTTGTTGAAAACTGAGTTCTCAACAAAATGTTTGAGAACTGCGAGAACGGGTTTCAGCCCTAATGAGTAAAAACTAGGGATGTGTGAATGCGGTTCGGAAGTTCGGGGTTCGGCCCGAACTCAAGGTTTTCGGACCATTCGCGAACACCCCGAATCCAAACCGTCCCCTGCCTGAACTGGCCAAACAAAGTTCAGGTTCTGAACCGGTTCGGGCAGGGAGGAACCCAGTTTTCCCTCCCCCCTCCCCTATCCAGGATCCGTGGGTGGAAGGGGCGCTGAGGAGCACCTCCCCCTCACCCTGTCCAGCCTCATAATTTTATTTTTTAACACACACACACACCCCGCATCCAGGGATCACCCTACCTAGTGGTGCCAGGGCTCTGGCCCTGGGTCTGGTGGCAGCAGCAGTAGTGGTAGCAGGTCCCGAAACAGGGGTGCTCTGGAGCAGTTCAGGCCGCTACTAGACCTTCCGTTGCTCCCCGGTGCCCCTTCCACCTGCGCAGCCTGGAGGGGGAAGGTGAGAGGGAAAACCCCTCTCCCTCTGCCTGGGATCCCGAATGGGTTTGGCCTCCCCGAATCCATTCAGGCCGAACAGGCAGAATCGTATGGTTTCGGGTTCAGCTGACCCCGAACGGGCCGAACACCGACCCTCCCGGTGTTGGCACATGTTTTAGCTCCCCCACCTACTTTGGTTTACATTGTATCTCAGTCCTGTTTTAATATTTTATATTATTTATGAGCATTTTAATGATTTTATTGTATTTTAATGTTTTAATGTTGGAAGCCGCCCGAAGCTGCATGGCAGGAGGGGTGGGGTATAAATTTATGAAAATAAAATAAATAAAATAAAATAATAAATCCCTAGTATAAAGCTGTGATTCCTAGATGGCAGCAAATGCAAACCATATATCTCAGACAAGCATCAGGATCAAAACTCCATCCCCAGATGCTGTAATGGTGACCCCATTTGGGGTCCCACGTCATAGTTTGGGAGCTTCCGATATAAATATTTACAAAATTCAAAGTTCCTTTGATTAACTAAAATTAGTGTCATTTTCAACCAGTAAAGCATTTTCTCCCACCTTGTTTTTGACACATAGTTATTTGTTTGGGCAGTTAAATTTGCAGATCAGGATGGCAAGCTCTCCACTTGTCATATCCGGTAGTTTCTTTTGTTTATTATGGTAATAATAATAAGAAAAAGTGGAGTTCCAGAGGGTTGAATTCTTATTTGTGAAGCCATTCATATTTAAATAATAATGTTTCATTCCTCAGCTGGAGAATGTTTTTCACAAAGGTCCAACCCTACTCTTTAGTCTGATATTTAGAACATGTTTCTGCAGTGAAGTATTCCCACTAGAAAACTTGCAAGCCTAAAAGCGTGCAATTTATTTCAGTTTAACTAGGCCATAACAATGCCCTCCGGTGGATACATATCTGTAATCTCCAGCTATTCATCTGAGCACTCTTGTTTTCAAATGAAGAGAGTCAGATTTTCCTGAGCGTCCAGGTTTGTTTTTAGGAAGTATGTCCGTAAAGTCTTCTAAACAAGAACAGGGTTTCCATCAGCAGGTACATTTTATTGTATACAGAATATGTTGCAAATGCCACCAATGCTACAGTCCTCAGATCTGGAGTAGTCCCATGGAAATTGTCAGGAATACTCAGGCATATTTATTTATTTACTACATATGTACCTTGCTCCTCCTTCCTCTGGCAGCTTGGGGCAGTTGACATAGTACAATAACCAACATATTAAAATCCTTTAAAAATCAACACCATAAAAGTGTGCCAAAAATATAAATAACCCCACACAACCCTCGACCCCCTCATCCCCTCAACCATCCCCCTTCACCAAATGCCTGGTGGAAGAGTCACGTCTTACATTGATGCCGGAAAGCAAGGAGATCCAGGCTGAGAAGAACACCCACTGGGGGGCAAATTGCACAGCGTTGGTATAGCTGTTGTGAACTACTGCTTTTTGGTTGCCAGCCACTTATAGCATGGAACCTCCAGGAGGGCACCCCCCTGATGAACGTAGGAGCCGTCCATGAAGTGAGACGATTCTTCCAATAGCCAGGTAAGCCCTCCCATGGGGAGTCCTAGGGATGATCTGGGTCACACCTAGGACCAGTAACCCCCAGCCCCAGGTTTCTATATTTCTCTGGTTTCCCATGGGTGCCAGCCAGGCCCTCCCATGAAGAGTTCTAGGGCTGTTGTGGGTCACACTAGGGAGCTGTAGCCTTGGCCCAAGTTCCTGAGAGCTTCTAACCCCCAACTTCCAGGTACATTCCAGCCGTTTCATCTCCTATTCACTCAGCAGCAGTTCCCACTCTGTGTTACACTCCAAGGCTGCCTAACTCCCCAGCAGGGCTTTCCTCCAAGCTCCTGCTGCTCAAGGCTTTGCTAGCTAGGAACAGTTCCTCTTGAAGCCACCTTACCTTACCCTAACTCTCCTCTCTGGAGCCCTGGTAGACCACATTCTCCCTCCCACACCCAGCTCATTTGGTCCCAATCAGTCTTCTGCTAGCCCAGCTGCTGGTGTTACCGCCTGGTACTAGTGTACTTAAAGGGCCAGACTCCCTTGGATCCTGCCCTGCTACCCTACCTATGGGCAATACCTTTATTTTCAGGTACCATTTAGAATATCTAGATTGACACCCAGATATGATTCGAGTACCTGAAAATCAAAACATTGGTTTCTGATTTTCAAGGATCTGAAAATTACCCCAAATAAAAATAATAATAACTGGTTTGGTGTTTTGTTTTTTTTCTTCAAAATACAGGACTGGAAGAAAAAAAATGGAGACAAAAATGGTGGTTTCGTATTATTATTTTTTGTATGGTATTTTCAGGAACCTGATTGGCAGGGGTAGGAATTTTGGTTTCAGATAGAACCAAAACGGCCTGAAAATTGCCATTTCAATTGTAAAACGGAAAAAACAAAATTGGGGTTTAATTGCAGTTTTGATGTTTTCGCTTTTTTAATGCTGATTTTTTCCCCGTTTGTTCTCATTGACTTCAAAGGGGAAAGTCAATGAGAAAAAAACAGAAAAAAGAGAAAAAATTGCAACAAACCCCCCCTTGTAAAACCCCCCAACAAAACCAAACTAAAATTAGTTCCAAAAAGCATGAAGAATCAAAACTGGAAGGGAAAAAAAGAAATCCAAATTCCCAATGCAGTCCTATGCCTAGTAATCGGATATGATCTTGGGTACTGAAAACTACCCAAAATTTTCAAGTCAAATCAGGAACCATGAATTCAACGGGAATACCTGTTTTTGCTGGTACCCATTTCACCTCTAGTAGAAAATCAATCAGACTCTAAACCAACTGACTATGGAAGAAGACAAAAAGAATAGGAACAATCACCTCTTTGGCTCCACTGACTGACTGCTCCTCTAGTAGTTTTGGCAAATCATGCCATTGTTTTTTGTTCTGTTTATTCATCAGTCTTCCCTATGTTCCCTCAGTCTTCTTCCATTCTAGGGCCTTTTTAAAGCTCAAAAGAATAAGGCTTTTCCATTTCCGTATTCACGGATATAATTTTCAGTCATTCCCATAAACAGGTAACTGAATCCATCTTTGCAACCGTTGCAAAAATTGCAATTGCGTTTGTTTGCTATTCTGGTCATTCGTCATTTTGTTTGTGTTAGTGGCACTGTTTAGCATTGCCAAAGTGAACGGTGTAGTGAATGAACAAAATACCGAATCTGTGTTTCTAAACAGATGAACTGCCTTGGTGCTGGCTGTGCCAGGCAGCTTTGCCCCTAGGTGGCCCATCTATTGAAAGGCGGACGCCATATGATTGTGGATGCTCTAGCCTACAACTCTATGGTGTGTGTGGGCATGCAGCGCAGGCAGACCTCAAGCTAGGGAAGCCACCAGGTCTGTCTGATCCAGACCTGGGTGGGACTGAGAGCAGGCAGATGTGTGGGGTGCCCTCCAGAGCAGCTCTGGGGCTGGAAGGGAATCCCTGTGTCTATCTGAAAGCACCCAAGAAAAAGAGAAGACAATGAATCAACGAACACAAAACAACTGAAATGAATATTCAGAACTGCGCAAAGTGAATGGCAGTTTGTATTTGCTGTGTTTAAACAGATACAAGTACACCACAATTGTTGAATTTGGTATTCTCATTGAATTTTCATTACAGACCTACTTTTAAATTCTTCCCTGTACATTCCATGTCTTTTTGCCCCTTTTAATGTGGCTTTCTGGACTTCTATATTTATTCTGTTCTGATGGGACATTGACTCACTGGCCAATTTTGCATGGATACTCCCCCACCCCCTGCTGGGGGGGAGGTGTCCATGCAAATGCCATGGCGGTGGGTTGGGGAATGGGTGTGCATCCATAAAAAACAGCACGGGCGGTGGGTGGGGGTACCTGCATACTCCCGCGCAACACCCACCTCCACCCATCACGCACCCACGGAGCCATCTGGCAAACCGGAGGAAACTCTGTGGGTGGACATGGGTGTGTGCCCATGGAAAAGGTCGTACACCCACCTCCATTCACCATCCACACACCCCCATCCCTTCACCCACCATGTCCGTGCCAAAACGGCCACTTCTGTGCTAGTTCATAATTCGTCTTTCAGCTCCCAACCACCTCCGATATTTCCCAAGCTCTCAGAAATACTCACCATCGTGCTTAGGAAAAGGGCAGCTGCCCACAATAAGTATTTTCAGGGTCAGGACCACCTGCCCACCATCTTCAATGGGTAAAAACATAAGTGACACTGGCCCAGGTAGGCCCAATTTGGACTGACTGGGTCAGCATCATGGCGGGCCATCTGTTTACTGCCCGCCAGATGTAAGCCGAGTTCTGTCCAGGTAGGAGCTAGGCGGGAAATTATGATTATTATTATTATTATAAGCATTTGTATAGTGCAAGCAGTGTACCTGGCACTTTACAGAACAGTAAGATAGACACCTCTGCCTCTGCCTATGGATTACAATCTAATAGACACGAAGGGGGGAGACAAGGGATAATGTGGACCCAGTATGATGATCCAGGCTCATATTCCATGCCTGCCTCCTACCCGGGCAGGAATATCTGTTCCTGCAGTGGCTCCTACTGGCATCAGGGAGGTTTCCATGGTGGCAAGCCATGGCTGCGTGTAATAGGCAACCATTTATCTCCTGGTCCATTTTAGTAATTTTAGTCCAGATCCATTTTAGTGTTATTGGAGTTTTTAAAGTGTCAGATCATCTTTCTTACTCCCTCCCTGCACCATTAGTTGAGCCAGAAATTTGACCTCAGACATACTTATGTTCAGCCCTGCTCCGATGGAACGAATTATGTACAGTGCGTCTAGGGTGCTACCCAAATAGAGCCTGGTTTCTGCAGGGACATGTGCTGAGACAAGGAATCCTCGTTACATATTTTAAGATCTCTGTCCATCAAGAGTTCAAACTCAATGCAAGTCTTTTGTACGGCGCTCATCAATTTACTTAGGAAGGCTGTTGCTGCTCTTGCTTCTGTCTGGTTTACTAGGGATGCCCTACTCAAAGACTCCCACTGTGCTGCTGAATGAGAGTGAATGAATGAGAGTGCCCTATCACTGGTCTTATTTCTGAGGGACATTAACAGTTGAAGGCAACACAGCAGGAACTGTGCCGTTTCCCGTAAATGCACAAGTTGAGAAAAGGACTTAGACAAACAATCAAAGCATTAGGAACAATGGAAACTAAATTGATCCAAAACAAATTTAGAGTCAGCCCCCTCTTCAAATCTCTCCTAAAAACCAAGTCTCCACTGTCAGACCTTCTCTAACGCCGCCTCTCCCTCACCCCCCATTGACTTCTCCTTTATGCTGCTTCTATGGCTCTTTTCAAGCGAGACGCCCCCCATCCATCTGTGCACAGTTTCTCTGCGTGGAGATGGGTGACGGCATCTGTGTGAATGCCACAGGGGATGGGTGGGGGTGCGTACACACTCCAGCACTAAACCCATCTCCACCCATCACCCACGCACGGAGAAATGGGCTCCAAAGCCCAATGTTCCATGGGTGGAGATGGGTGGAGATAGGTGGAGGTCGATGTGCATCTGTGGCAACAGGTGTGCATCCACCTCCACCCACCATGGATGCACACCCATCTCCACACCCACTGCGGTCTGTTTAAAAATGGCCTTATACTGTTTCATCCTTTCTTCCTCCCTTGTAACAATGGCCCTTTTCACATGAGACGACCCCACCCATCTCCACACAGTTTTGCCGTGTGGAGAAGAGTGAGGGTGCATTTGTGAATGCTGCAGGGGATGGGTGGTGGTGCATGCACGCTCCCATGCTAAACCCATCTCTAGCCATCTCCACCCATAATCCACCCATAGAGTAATGGGCTCCATTGCCCAATGCTCCATGGGTGGAGGTGGGTGGAGATGAGTGTGCGCCCCTGGGGATGGGCGCACACCCGCCTCCACCCACTGCAGCTGCACACCCATTCCCCCACCCACCATGGTCCATTTTAAAAGGGTCTAAGCTAAGTACATGCACCTGCAACTTCTCATATTTGAGACTGAGTCCCTATTAGTGCAGAAACGGGTACCTGATTTGGTACACGGTGGTAACACCCACATTTCTGTTACTAATTTCTACTAATTACTAAAAACACCGAACTGTGAGCTTTGGGCGACAGAGGGGGAATGCAGAGGCCATCCACGTGGGATGACCTGTACCCTCCTCCCCACCCGGAAGTAGCTGGGGGCTTAAAGCCCCGTGTCCAGTGGCTGAGCTGTAGTCCGCAGCCGCAGGCTTGCGGTCCGAAGGGCCGCGGACAAAGGGCGCGGCACTTTGGGTCACTTCGGGCTGCAAGGGGTGGCAGGGGGTTATTATTGTTTTGTGGGATTTTGTTGTACAGGGCTAGGGTGGTAGGGGGGGTTGTAGG
>QEPC01008446.1:4174122-4190130 GCA_003113815.1 Sphenodon punctatus | reverse complement strand
TGGACTGGACAGGGGTGGTGTGGGGGTGGGGGTTGCCTTGTGGGGGTTTAGCGCCCGGCGGGGGTTCGGCTGCACGTCTGTTGTGCTGCCGCGGCCCACGAATGTGCGGCCCGGTTCCGGCCCGTGGTCCCGTTCCCGGCACATCTGTTTGGGTCGTTTTCCAGCCCCCGGGCATGGTTGCGCTGTTCGCCCCCGCTGGTGGTACGCTGTGGTGAACCGGCCGCCCGTAACGTCTGAAAGTACCCAATGTCACATCTGTTGGGGGGGGAAGTGATTCCCGCCGGGATTTCCCGCCCAGTGGGAATCACTTTGACCACGCTTTCGGAGATTGTCCCTGGACAATCCTCGAAAGCGTGGTTATTTTCATTCCCACCAGTGGTTCACTGTGGAGAACATCTGGCAGGATTCATACAGACGTTATGGGACCATTTGCCCCCACTGCTGATTGACTGTGGTTGAGCGTGGTTTTGTAACGTCTGAAAATACCCATTATTGTAAATTGTGAGGGAATCCACGCGCCTTACTGAATATGGTGATAATACAATCAGTCCAATCTTCCTTCCCCAGCCTGTCTTCCGCTTCCCATTCATTCACATAATAGTCTGGAGACTCTTGTGAAAAATGTATCTTTTTTATTTCTGAACACAGTTCTTCAAAATCTGCCCCTCTTCTCAGCCCAAGCTGACTCTGTCAGGCTCCCTTCATTATAACACAGACTAGTAACAAATTTAGCAACACAACATACCACCTAAGGCTTTCCCTCTGAGACCTTATTCTAGATAGAAAGACTTGGCTGACTGCTCTCCCTGGTAAGCTCTCCCTGGAATCATCGAAGCCACTCTCACAAAGTGAGAGAAAGAGAACAGCAAGAGACAGGTTTTTTTCCTCTTCTCCTGATGGATTCTCTGATGTTTCCATGAGGTTTCTTTGTCTGTAAGAGGGTACTAAGAGCCTTGAACCTCCAGTCTTTCCATTTCCTTTCCACAGCAATACCAGGAGAGCTACCAGAGCAACTCAACCCTAAAATGGTGAATTGGAATCGGCTAGTGCTATTTATTTATTTATTTATTTATTTATTTATAAGACAATTTCTATCCCACCCCTCTGCCAAAGGCAGCTCTGGGTGGCACATAATAAAAACTAAAAAAAAATAATTAAACTGCCTAACTGAGTCAGACCAATGGTCCATCTTAGCCCAGTATTGTCACAAACTGACACAGCTACAGGGGTTTCAAATTTGGGTCCAAATCTGACTCTTCCAGGGTCTCTGGCAGAGGCCATCCCGGCGTGCTACCTGAGACCCCTCCATGCCCCCAGCAGAGGCCTCCCCCAGGCATGCTACCTGGGATCCTGAAGTGGAGATGCTGGGGTTTGAACCTGGGACCTTTTACATGCAAAGGACGTGCTCTTAAAACAACTTTAAAACAATCACCAGGGAGGAATTAAAAATATCCCTCCTCCCACCACCCTAACCCATTCTTTGGTCATGAAAGATGAGTACTTTGTATTTGTCATGTAAGGTGTTTACAGTTAGACCACTTTTAAATGAACATCTGTACTTACTGGCTTAAAGGAAGCACTTCCTGAAAAGCCGCAGGGGTGCATTTAGCTGCAGTAGAAGTAGCTGGACACCATAGGAATCACGGCGCACAGTGTCTCTTTGAGGCCTTTCCAAATACGGTGGGGAGGGCAGAGGGCAGCGCAGCCAGGATAGAGGAAAGTGCGGGCCATGGAAGGGGGACAGGGAATAGGACAATGTGGGCAGAGAAGAGGGTTCAGGGAAGAGGGCAGCTGAGGCCAGGGAAGGGCCACATGAAAGTCAGGCACTCCACTCTGGACTCTGCCTCCCTGTGTTTTGAATGCGGTTTCTCCAAACATGCTTCTAAAACGCTCTGGGACCATGTTGGAAAATGTACTCCAGCTTGTTCCCAGGCAGCATTAGTTCTAAAACCTCATTCAAAAGACAGTCAGACAGAGTCTAGAATGGCACACCCAGCTCCCATGCAGCTCCTAGGTGTCAGGCACTCCCTTCCCTGGCCTCTGCTGCCCTCTTCCCTGTACCCCCTTCCCTGCTGCCCTATTCACTGACCCTCCTTTTCTGAGCTGCACTTCCCTCTTCCTCAGCCGCGCTGCCCACTGTCCCGCCTTTGTGTCCCCTGCCTCTTCGAATCCTGAGTATTCTCCGAGGTTCTGAGGATCGGCTCAAACATTCGGGACCTATAGGTGTGTGTGTGTGTGTGTGTGTGTGTTTGTGTGTGTGTGTGTGTGTGCTCTTTCTTTCTTTCTTTCTTTCTTTCTTTCTTTCTTTCTTTCCATTGAAGGCACTCTGGAAAGGTAAGCTGGATTCCACTCTGTCTCATGCATCATCAGTAAAAGTGTCAGTAGATAAATTCCAATGGCCAGATCTTGATTACATGTGATGGTACGAATGACAGCATAACACAACTTGATTTTCATATTCAGGGGAGGGCTGACAGTCATAAAGAGAGGGGGAAATCAAATTGGGACATGACAGTAAATTTGATCTGGAAGCCACTGACAGCAGTCTAAAAATGTCTTCTTTAAAAAAAAAAAAAAAAAGAAAACCAACCCACAGTCACTTCCATTGAGTTGAAAACTGTATTTTTAAAGAAACTTCATCCTAAAATTTTATCTGTTGTCTGATAAGGTTATCAATGTTTTGATTGGTGTGGAGTTAGTTTTTCCCCCTCTTGAATTCAGGATAAACCGCAGTTAGGGTAAGCAACTCTCTGCCATTACTTTCATCACTTAATATGATTATTCCAGGAAATCAAACACGAAGCTAATCTCCTTGAAAGTATCTGGCTTTTTTATATATATTTTGAGTGTAAGCAGAGAAGTTATTAATTTGCTACAGTAAATAAAAAAATGATACACTGGGATAAAAGTCTAGAGAAAAAAAAAAATCCTCTGCCAGCATGTTTATAATCTTATTATTAAACATTTGCGATATGTGATGGAGAATTATCTGCTAATCCAAAATATCCATGGAGTGTTCAAAAATACCTGCTCGCCCCCAGATCAGATAGAGCCTTTCTAAGCAGGCCTTTGTTCTGAATGTAATTCATCATAGTTATCGCATGTCACAAAGTGTTACGCTATGTCATTTTGCACCACGATGTGACATGACATGGTGTAATTAAGGGAACACAATACAATGGTTCCATGTAGAAAAAAAAGAGAGAAAAGATAAAAAGAAGACTTATTTGCCAGCTCATCGAATGAGCCACATAGTGCCATGGAAAAGAAGCATGCACTGATGAACGCTAAGCATGACCCCAATCCAACACTCACAGAAAACAACAGGAATTGGAGTCTCTCAATTGACTGCCTTGACACCTCTGGATCAGGCCTCAAAGTAGTCGTGCCACTGACCACTGGATAAAAGGGTGTGTCTACACTACACATGGACCAAAACCCTATTCCTTACCCCAAAGGTCCTTCATTGTTTGTTATTTATATACCGGAAGGGAAAAAAACACTGTATGGTGGGACATTTGGAGCACAATTTCTGAAACTCCCGTGCTCCAAAAAAATGTCTTTGTCCTCTAGAAAAACTCTGAATCCCGCCTCCATTCTCTTATGAATATTGAGTGGAGTTATTTTTTCCAGAACTATTTCAAGAGTGCAGATATGAAGAGAAAAGTGGGAGAAAATTCTGAAGTAGAGAGATCTCACCAGAATCTTGAAGATATTGTAAGTGCATAGAAGATATCAGGCATTTTTACACACACACACCTTAATGGGTATTTTTAAACGTTATGAGATCACGCTCAACCACAGTGAACCACGGTCAATCCCGCAGTGGGGCCAAAGCGCCCTGAACGTCTGTTTTGCGGGCTCCAGATGTTCACCATGGTCAATACCCACATGGGGTCAAAATCAACCATGCTTCTGAAGCTCCCCCCTGGACCATCTCTGAAAGCGTGGTCAAAGAGATTCCCAACGGGAACCAACAAAAAGTAACATCTGGCCAGCAACCACCTGCCAGAATCAAAGGAAATTATTCCCAGCCGGGGACAAAGCATGCAGCATCGCTGCCAGGCAACCAGCAACAACACAGGCTGTGGAGGGACATCTAAAGGGCACACAGCAGCAGCTGGGATGAGCCACCCCGTCGTCTTCCAGGTGCTTTGACCACGGCCCGGCCCGGGATCGGCGTAACGTCTGTTGCGCTGTCCCGGGCCGTGATCTGGCTACCCAATTCCCTGCCATGGTCCCAGTCCCATCAGGTCTGTTTGGGGCTTTTGTTGACCACGGGGGGTGGTTGTTTGGTTCACTCCCACCAGGAATCCACTGTGGTGAATCAGGACCGTGTAACATCTGAAATCACCCAAAGTTCCAGATTTTTCAATCTTCTGGGTTTACAAGTCCACAAGTAAGTTCCAGATGCATTTTTCACACAAACACTGCCCTGAGACAGCCTAAAGTAGCTGCAGCTGTAGATGTGACAGGCTGCCATGGAAACCAAGTGACCGCAGCTACCTGGAGCAAAGCAGAGAACTTTTTACACACAAAACTTCTGGGGGAAGTTCTATGCAGAAGTTCAAAGAGCCAGATGTTTATGATCTGGGTGAGTGATTTAGACACACAGAAAGTTCAGGACGTAACAGCAAACATGCAGGAGAAATGTGTGTGTAAAAACACCCATTGTAAGTGCCCACATACATAGATTTCACCCCAGTTACTTCTGAAAGATCAGAAGTTTAAAAGCTATGGGACACTGCATGATTTTTTGAATGAGCACTACAGGAGGGGGGCTGTGGCCACTGAGTGGAATGGCTGTGGGTCATCCACACATGAAACGCGCATGGAGAGCTATTCAAACAACAGGCTCCCAGCATGCCTGCAATGTCCACAGAGGCAGTCACCCTGACCTGTACAGGGCACTCCAGATTTATCAAGAGTGCCCTGTGCATCTGTAGCAGGGAAGCTCTCACTGTCCTTGCTCCAAGGGGCCAGAGCCACTAAAATGGTTTCTTTAAGCACCGCCGGACTGCAGCAGCTTGGAGAGAGAGCCCAGGCAGCGCGATGGCCACATTCTGTTTGGTGGCACAGGGCGTAGCCAGGAGAGGCTTGTCCAGCCTGACTGCTCTGACTGGGTAATTTGCCAGGTGTCTAATTTAAAGAACCAGCTTGACAGGAGGATGGGAGAGGCTGCAGTTGAGACGTGCCTGTGACCTGGAAGGTGGGAGGTGGCTGAAGGCGTGGATTCTGGATGCTTGGAGAGAGTCGCAGTCAGTATTCTGTGTGTGTGCAGAGAGGAGCTAGCTCGAAAGGGATTTTGAGTAGCTCCAGGGACGCCTGGAGGAAATAGGCTGTGAGAGCCTGAAGAAGGGACTTTGGAGTAAACCAAGCAGTGGCTAAGGACATTAAAAGGCTAATAAGCCCAGGACTGAAAGAGGAGGCAGAGCCTCAACAGGGGACAGGCTGTTCCATCCTGTAAGCCCAGAGAAGGGTAAGGTTCTGGATCATAAATGGGCCTGCATGCCCATAAAGGTCTAGGTTAGGTTGTAAAGCCTAGATTATAGATCTGTGAATAGGGCAAATAAATTGTACATAACAGTGGGTATTTTCAGACATGACGCGATCACGCTCAACCACGATGGATTCCCACCGGTCGAGAAAGGTCTCGTCATGTCTGAAGAGGGGACGGAAGTACCCCCCCCAGATGTTTGCCCCCGTCAATCGTGGTGGGGAATCACATTCACCACACGATTGGCAGAACCAGCGGGGCCGGCCCCGATCGCATGGTGAATGTGATTCGTTGCCGCGATGAAGGGTCCCATCCCGTCTGGATGGCTACCACGGCCCGGAATCCGCGTCGGGTGGCAAGGGAGCGTGGGGGAGGCGGGGGCATGCGGATGCACGTTGCGCTGTGCGGTCCCACCCCCTCCCCGATTCCCCGCCGGGATCAGCCGGCACATCTGTTGGATGTGCTGGTGTGATCCCGGCGGGGAATCGCCGCAGTGATTCTGTGTCGGGGCAACTAGCGCCCCATCACGTCTGAAATCACCCAGTGATTATGTTGGCTCTGGAGGGTTCTTGGGAAAACCGTGCACCCTCTCCCCCTGTGTGACTCTGGGGAGTAAGGCCGACTCCTGTTACAGCATTGCCATGAGTAGCTGGTGTGTGTGTCATGGGAGTGCACCTCTTCATGCACCACCGTCACATGAGCAGTTGGACACGTGGACGCTCGTGGGCCATGCATGGATGTGTCTCGTTTAAAAACACCAGTGTTGTGTGTGTGCTCTGTGTGTGCGTGTGTGTGTGTCCTACAGAGCTCCAACAAATAACTTGATAGTCTCTTCTGTGTCATTGTATAGACCTATGTGATGACTTTTCCGTGGAGATCCCTAGAACGATGTTGTGTCCTGCAGAGTGCTGTGGAGTCATAGGGTGTGGTTCTGTTCTGTGCAGCTGTGGTGGTTTGAAATGCGGGACTCAGCTTAGAATTCAAGATGTCATTCAACCCTTGCACTATTGACATACATGGAGTTTCTCTCCTCTATATGGCCCTTTTATTTCAGTTGGACAGTCGGGCTCTCCATCAAATTTGAGGTGCTCGACTTGCGTTGATTGCATTCAGTCACCAAGTGGTACCCAAATGTGACCTGACAGGCTACCTGACTTATTATTATTATTATTATTAACAAACATTTATATAGCGCTAGCAGTGTACCTGGCACTTTACAAAGTAATAAAATAGACACGGTCCCTGCCCCTAGGGCTTACAATCTGAGAGACAGGAGCTGGGGGAGAGACTTAGGAAGGGGAACAGAGGGAAAGACAAGGGGTCTAACATTCATGAAGATGCGAGGTCTCAAGTGCACGTACTTGGCTTGGTTACGATGAGAATGACAGCAGGCAGGTCCATGTTGCAAGGATAAGGGTAAACCGATCGTAGGTATAGGAATAGTGGCTCAGCAGGATAAAGAGTCAGACAGAGCAGAGCGAAAGAGGTGAGTTTTAAGGAGAGATTTGAAGGTATGAAGGGAGGGGGCAAGGCGGATGTGGACAGGGAGGGAGTTCCAGGCATGGGGGGCAGCAAGTGAGAAGGGACGAAGGCGCTTAGGGGAGCAGGGAAGGCGTGGAAGGGTGAGAGAAGGGACAGAGGAGGAGCGAAGTGCACGGGCTGGAGTATGGAGGGCGATAAGTGCAGAGAGGTAGGGGGGAGCAAGGTTGTGAAGAGCTTTATAGGTGAAGACTAGGAGCTTGTGCAGGATTCGTTCAGGAAGGGGAAGCCAGTGAAGCGAAGAGAGGGGGGGCTGCACATGGTCGAAGTGACGGGCGAGGTGGATGACCCTGGCAGCAGAGTTTTGGATGGAGATGAGGGGAGAAAGGTGAGACCGGGGAAGGCCAGAAAGAAGGAGGTTACTTCCTGGGCTTACTTACTACACTGCTGGGCTGCTGAACCTCTGGTTCCTGCATGCAGCTGTACTACTTCTTGCTTGCTGCTCCTTCTCTTGGAGTGCATGCAATATGATATTACATCAGTAGTAACTCTTGGGATTTGAAATTGATGGCAAAACGGTAAACAGGATCCCGGTAATTCTTGCGTAACGTCGGTAGGTTGATAAATGAAATTCTCAAGTGGTCGAGACATTTTCAAGTACTGAGAGGTTTTCAATTCAACTGAGAATGTCGGTAACCGGGATTTCGATGAAATTTCAATGAACCTGTACATGCATATGTGTGCAGAAACCACACACATGTCAATTGAGAGAACATTGTACTGTGGGGAACCCATGTGGGACCTATGTGAATCTCATGCGGGTCCCACATGGATCCTGCTTTGGACTGCAGCCAACGTCCCTACCTTTGGGGGTACTTGTTTTGGCTCAAGTTGCAAATCATTTAAGTCCTGTGCTATTATTACAAAGAAGCAAAATGCAGAAATGCCTTTCTTCTAGTGGCCCATTTTGGATAGACTCAGGCTGGCCGTAGCCTGAGTTGTTACCTTGAAGATTTGCACAGGTCACAGCCTGGGCTAGCCAGTTTGATAAACAAACAGTGCTTTGTATCCTCTTCATCAAATCCGATAAAAATCAGGCAAAATCACTGGATACAATATTCACTACCGATATTCATTTTACCTTTAATATTATGCAGGTGTACAGGGCTTGCAGAACTACATTTCCCATGAGGCATTGCATACAGATGGGGTCAGTGTAAAAATGCTAGGACTCCAAAATGGAGAATATGAAATCAGAAAATTTTTAAAAATTGAAATGTTTCAATTCTTCCAGAAATCATCATCATTCAAAATTGAAATGTTACAACAAAAAATAAATAAAATCAGTTTCTTATAAACATATTTTGTGGAGCAAGTTTTTTTTTTTTAAATTTCCAGACTGAATATTTCTTTTTTTAAAAAATACTTGTTTTTATTTATTTGTTTATTTATTTAGCTAGTTAGTTGCTTCATTAACTAGTTAGAAATATGTGATTTTCAAAACACCCATATCTTTGGTATTTGGGGTTACCAAAACCTCTCCAAAATAAGACTGCAAAATTTGAATAATATTCCAGTGAAAAATTTCATAAACCCGCCAAAGAATTGTCATGGAAACTGAATTTTTCCACAACTTTCTTTCTTTCTTTCTTTCTTTTTTCAAGGGTGCCATTTTTTACTCAAAGATTTTAAATTTAAAACTTGTGACCAAGGTCTACACTATACATAGGTATTTACAGTTGTCCTTAAATTTAGCATAGATAATGGTGAAGAAACTCTAATTTGCCAAACCACAAATGGCAAGACACTACATCCTGTCCCCAAACCATTGCACGTGTGGTTTACACATGGGCATTTGCACAGACATGTTTTGTGTGTATGCCATAGTCCCCATAGTGGACCTGTGCATGGGATGCATCTGAGTCATACAATGTGCATGCATGTACACACACATTGCGTGTACAGCATGTGCTGCATTGGGCTTGGGATCAGCCCCTTTATGTACAACCCATTTCTGTGATTGGTAGCCTATATTGTTCTCCATTGAAAATGTGTATAATATAAATAGGATCTCAACTTAAGAGTAAACGACACCATTAAAGTCGGTGGGGCTGATCCCAAGCCCCGTACATGCTGTCACGCACATGTACCATCAGTATGCATGTAGGCTGCAGGCCCTGTTCTGGGGATGTGCACAGTTTGAGCATGTGTACGTGTGTACGCACTACGTGTGTTCTGCACCGGTATGCAGGGCTTGGGATCGGCCCCAATATCAAAACTCCCATTTACTTCAGTTGAGCAGGGATTAGAACCTAAAGCAATAATTTCCCTAAATTTGAAGGTCACTGTTGGATCTAATATTCTTTTTTTCCCTTTCTAACTATGATGCCTTTGCTTCCTGTTCAAGTCCTCAACATTCATTATTTCAACCACATCTCTATAAGAGGCATTGTTTGGGGTTGGTTGGTTTGTTTGTTTTTGGTTGGTTTTTGTTTCGGTCTCTCCCCCTCCCACTTCCTGCATTTCTAGAGAAAGACTAAACTTCCGTTTCTCGGTAAAGAAGCATTTCACACTTGCTCAGAGACAGAGAGATAGTAAATTTCTTTTTTTTCCTTCTGCTCACAGAACCATGGATTGGGTTATTTATTTATGTTTCAAAGTGTGAAAGATTGCTTTCTATGGTTTTCTCTTTCTACATTTCATGGATTGGGGGGGGGGAGGGAATACAACCNGGGGGGGGGGGGATAAAACCTGAAGGAATAAATACAGCTAATAGAGTCTCATCCTCTGTCACCTTTTTCAGTCTCTCAAGAGGAAAATACAAAGGGAGGCTGTCAAGGTTAAGAAAATATATAAAGCAGAGAGCATCACTGCCAGAGTTACTGTTCTGTAGGGTTAGGGTTAGTTAGCTGCTCAATATCTAAAGCCAACTGAACAGCATCTAAGCTCTAAAGGTAAGTGAAGGTCAGTACTGTGAGTACACAAAAGATTCCAGCCGCTGCTAAAATATCTCTAAAATATAGCTGTGTCAATCTCTACCTATGTTACTAACAGGGCTGAAACGAGAATCAAAATGATTCTTGAGAGACTCTCATGAGAATCGAGACCAGCAGCGAGATCTTGAGAAGATCTTGAAAACAGTTTGAGATCTTGCAAGATATCTTGGTGAAAAAAACTAACCTTCCCCACACACTTACAAGAGAAAAAAAAAAAGGTGTGGGTGGGTTATTCAACTGACCACCTCTCTGAGTCTGAAGGGATGACTCCAACCATTGGGTCTCTTGCCACTGGATCTCTCCGCACTCTGCTTCTCTGCAAGTGATCAAGGGAAGCTTCTGATCCCTTGCAGATTAGAAGGGATCAGAAGAGGACGCAATTTTTTTTCAAAAAAAATAATAATCACTGTGCATGCTCAAAATGGCCATTAGGGCCATTTTGAGCATGTGCAACCCTTTCCCAAAATGGCACTGGCAGCATCAATGGCATTTCAGAAACAGCCTGCCAGTCTGCACATGGTCAGATCCTGATTCCTGTCAAGAAAAGTAAGAATGCAAGAATTAAGTGTCAGTCCTAGTTACTATAAGACCTTTCTTAATAAATTCACACAAAAAAGATATCTGTCATGGGGAACGTCTAAAAAGTGCCTAAGTGACTTATGTTGCTGTATGGTCTTGTACTGGGATATATTTTATTTTGGATTATGGCGAAGTTAGTGTCGCTAAATTTACTAAGTATGAGATTGTATGAATGTCAGTTAAGAACATATTTTATTTTATTTTATCTTGTATTGTATCTTTGTGGCAAAAGCTAGCATCCTAATAAATAAATTAAACTAAGTGACTTAGGAGTTTCAGTCCCAGTTTCAAACATTACTGGAGCCTATAAAAGATCTTATGTCCTATTAATTCAAATGCCTAAGGGCCATATTTGCAGGAGTGTGAGGGATATGTCTCTAAAATAAATAATTAAATAAATAAAAAATATGTTGGAAAGCGTTTAACACATTTGGAATTGACTGTCCAAACTCCCATTTTCCTGGTATATACAGTCCTTCTGAAAGTTTGACCAGCGGTGACAAAACAGGAGTTGCACAATGCTTGGTGTTTTTTGAAAATCTGGCTCTTATTTTGCTGCCTCAATGGGAGCAGAGAATTTTTTTTCTCTCTTCAAAAAATGACCCTGATTCTGCGTGTGAAGCACTGGAACATTTCATCATGAGCACGTGTGAAAAAATTGCCCAGACCCTGCTCATAGAATCTGAAATTCCTTCTCACCAGTTCAAGACAAAACTTTTATTTCACCATTGAAAAGGAGTACTCCACCTGAATCCACAGAACACAAATGTCAGCTGATATTAGTGCTATTATTCGGATTCGCCAATCAAGGGGTGTCTTTAGACATAACCAAGATCAGGTGTCAAAACTCCTAAACACGTGGTTGGCCGTTGTGTGTAAATACCATGAGAAGCCCAACACCAGTTTGGCCACCTGTTGCACAGTTAATGTGAACACCATTGCATCACAAGAACAATTTGCATGTTCAAGTTGAATACGTGGCCAACATTGTGTCTAACGATATTGCATAGTGTGTTAGCAGGTACAACACAGGGAATGAGGCAGCAGCACTTACGTGCCGAGATCGGGTGGTGAGCAAAACACCGATTTGCCCCAAGATGGGCTGTGTGCCTAAGCAGCTCCACATGGTGAACACAGGGCCAAACTGGTGTTCATATGACGGTCAAACCACACATTTAGACACCCATTCATGTTATGTCTAAAGACACTCAAGGTAAACTTGAGTATGTCTCACTAAAAGGCAAATCCTTGCCGTTGCAGGAGCTTTGGGCATTGGTGCACCTTTTATCTCCTGTTCCCTGCATGCTACACTCACAAATATACTCTTGGGGGGGCTGTATTACTGGTACCTGTTTTATGATGTGGGGTTTTAATTAGGAAAGAGGTGTTACAGCAGGATTTGATGGCATGTCGTACACACAGGATTAACTCTGATGGTCCTTTTTGCTGAATTGAGCAATCACAGTGAAAGCTGTTTCCATCAGAAACAGACCATTAGCTTGTGCTCGTGTGATTAGGAAACTTATTTTTTCACTATTTTTGCTAGTTACTGTACCGTAATTGTCATTATTGGGACTTCTTGTAATACTTCCTAAGCAGGACCATCCACACAACACGCGTACCACACATGCTGCTTACGTTTGCTTGTGTACGATTGCAAGTTCACTATGTAACTTTAAATGTATTGTTCCTTGTTTTGTCTCCTTGCAAACTGTGTTCTGATTGGTGTATTTCACGGGGTAGCCCTTGTTTTCTGCATTTGATGCTGGAGACTCATAAAATGCTGTCGTAAAATACAAGAAACTAAGTGGCCAAAAATACCAAAAATTACCTAAATTTCTGAATATTACTGGAAAATAACACAAATCACCAGAAATTACAGAAAAATACCAAAATACAAAAAAACCACCCTCAAACCTGAAAAATACTTTAATAATGGCAGCCAATCACATTCGTCAATAATGACAACAGCAGATGCGTGAATTCAATGGTTAGTGAGTATGCTTACTAACAAGCAGTCACAAGCGCTCCCAAAAGGTAGTGCTCCCATCAGTACATGAACAATAATTTGCCTCACCTCAGCTCTGTGATAGAGGCATTTTCAGCGGTTCCTCCCAGCTGTGGAATCTTCTGTATCTTGAGGTTCTACAGAACCCATGCCTCTATAAGTTCTGGAAATGGTTTAAAGTATTACTGCTTAATCAGATTTTTGTTAGTCCAGGGATGAACTAGATGTATGTAAATTTTAACTGTCCGTTGTTCCCCCCCCCCACACACACTTTTTCCTTTTCATTTATATTACCTGATTTTGTTTTTTTGTTGGGTACTCCGGGCAGGAAGGGGCAGAAAAGCAAAGTCATGACCACGACAGGGCCCGTGGAGTTGAAGTGGAACCAGCCCGCTGCCTGCTGCTTGCTGTCTGCTGCCTGCTGCCTGATGCTGGTGAGGTTCCCCCCAGTGCTGCGACCCAGATGAGGTCCCACAGCACTGCACATCTCCCAGCTGCAAGCAGGGAGACTGGGATGCCATCTTTCCCTGGAGTAGTTATTTATTTATTTATTTGGTCTTGTACCCCGCGCCCTCCTGCTCACAGAGCAGCTCAGGGCAGTTCAAAACAGACACAGACCATCAAGATAAAACATTCATAAACATTAGAATATTCAATGAAAATCCTAAAAACATACTAAGGGCAGACAACGCCCCCCCTCAAAGGCCCAGCAGAACAGTCAGGTCTTACACCATCTTCGGAAAGAGGGGAGGTCTGGGGCCAGGTGGGCCTCTGTCGGGAGGTAGTTCCACAGCCAAGGCGTGGCCACCAACAATGCCTTCCCCATCGTCATCACCCAGGAAACCCGGGGGACTTCTAGTCGGGCATCCCCGGCTGACCGCAGGGTCCGCGATGCGACCCAGGGCCTGAGGCGGTCCCGCAGGTAGTCAGGGCCTGGACCATTTAGAGCTTTAAAGCATGCTGGGAAATATAATGTAGTGTGCTCCCAGAGAGCGTTATAAAGCTGGCTTTCTGGGAGCATGCTGGACTACATTTCCAGCATGCTCCCAGAGAAAAGAAGGCAGCCTGAACTCCCGGTCTGCAGCCAGGAAACAATGAAACATGCAGTGCTGGGGGATCCTCACTAAGGGGATCTCACTGGCAGCAGCAATGTCAGGCAGAGAGCCAGTTCCACTTCAACGCCATGGACCCTGTGCTTTTGGTGAGTTTGCTTTTCTGCCCCTGCTCCCTTCTCACCCCTTCCTGCCCATCATATTAGGGGACTCACACCTACCCCTCTTTCTGTCCACTGCACTGGATTGCTTGAACGAGGAGTTACTGAGGAAACTGAAAAGAATTACTTGGTTCCTTGGTACTCGATAAAATTGAGTCAAGCACCACCCTCCTCAATAAATACCAAGTAAAACCAAGGACTGACTTTTAGCCCTACTAAACATGCAAATTATATTCACAAATAGGAAATAGCATATTCCTTTGAACCCTTCTCTTGACTTCAGCAAGTTCACGATATAAGCATTACATTTAATTAGGGATCGGCAAACGCGGTTCGGAAGTTTGGAGTTCAGCCCGAACTCGGCCTGCTCGGACGACTGAACCCGAACCTGAATCCGAACCCAAACTGATCGAACCAAACTCAGTTCCGAACGTCTAAATGACCAAACAGTTTGGTCAGTTTGGACCGCGTTCGGGTGAGTTCAGGTAGCAAAAACGTGCCACTGGAAGGCAAAACGTTACAGGGAGGGGGACTCATCTGAGGAGCAGACTTCCAGGCATCAGGGGTGGAGAGGCTTGGAGTAGCAGCCAGCCTGCCCAAGTACCATCCCTTTTCATCTCAGACCACTGACTTTGCAGTCTGTGATTAGCTACAGGCTAGACTGCATGGAGCCAATGAGGCTTGTGGTGAGGTGGGCGTAGCAAGAAACAAAACTGGTTGCCTCCCTCCTTCCCAACACCTGAGATAGTCACTGTTTGTGAACAGCAGGTGTTTCAGAAGGCTCCCTCTCTCCCACCAGTTTATTTTCCTTCCTATTCCTAATCCATTGCCATCCTCCTCCTATTTCACCCATCCAGCCCATTTACCTCTGTATTGTCATTTATTTAGATTATATTAGATAGATGTAGTTGTTATTTTTTGTTTTTACCCCTCTGTGTTCCCTGTGTTCAACCTTCCTTTCTCCCTCCATTGAATCCTTTCCCTCTCCCTCTTATTCCATCCCTGATTATTCCCTTCCCCTGTTTTAAGTTTTGGATTTATTTAGAGTAGGATTATTATTAGATTGATTTTCATTTCAGTTTTGTACCCCTCCCTGTGTTCTTCGTGTTTCCCCCTGTGTAATATTGTATATAGAGAGAAATAGCTATTAGATATATAGTTACTAGATAGATATACATAGAAGTTAGCTTAGTTATAGGGTGATTTCAGATGTTATGCGGCCCCGAATCACCACAGTGGATTTCCAGCGGTGGCGAACCGACCAACCACCCCCCATGGTCCAGGAAGGCCCTAAACAGACAGGACGGGGACTCTGTCAGGGAATCGGACCAACAGACCATGGATCGGGGCAGTGCTACAGATGTGACACCGATTCCGGCCATGGTCAAACACCCAGAAGGCACCGTGGAGGGGCGGGAGGCAGACATGGCCAACTGAGGGCAAAAGAAGCTAAAACCACCCAAAGGAAATGCCCACACAAGGGAAATGGGAAGGGAGGGGGAGGAGGGAGAAAAGCGGCTGAGGTAGTGCACACAACGGGCAGAGAAGATGAGGTCACAGTGGAATACACAGCACAAACACACGCCCGGGTGCATACACACCCATATGGGAAAGGAAGGGTAGGGGTAACACAGCGGGATGGACAACACACATGGCACAATGGGTAAAGGTGGTGGGGGACCCAGGGCCAGGTAAGCAGGGGGGATTAGCCCGGGGGCAGAGTGGGATACCAGAAGTGGCACCCGGAACCCTGGAAACAGCACAGGAAGCATGGGCCACCCCACAGCAACACAGGCAGCCCAGGCACAGGGGAACCCCACAGGGGGCAGAGCACAGGCACAGGGGGAGGGTGCATGGGCATGGAACAGCTCCGGAGCAGCGTGGGAATGGTCCAGGAGGCAGCCAGGGACCTCCCCCCCCGACGGCGAAGGTGCGCTGAATCGGATGGAGGTGAGCTGGATCCGAAGTGCTGAGCAGGCGACCAAACCCTACCCCCCCCGGGAGGATGATGGGAGGCACATTCCAGGGTCCCCAGACCCCCCACGGTCACTGAGTCAATGGGTGGTGGCATGAAGTGCATGAAGTGTGGCCACTGAAGCATGCCCAGTGGTAGCCCAGCATAAACATGTGGTGGGTGACAAGGTAGTACGCCTCAAAGGGATCCTGCATGGCGAGCCCCACCTGGACATCGGACATCGGATCAGGACCACACACCAGGCAGTACCACCAGCTCTGC
>QEPC01008446.1:4163369-4173833 GCA_003113815.1 Sphenodon punctatus | reverse complement strand
AGCCAAAGAAGGACACCACCAGGGCAGGGCCCACCTCCACCAGACAGGCCATGTAGGTGGCCAGGCTGCACACAGAGAGAGCAGACACAGTCTCTCCACATGTAGCTGGCAATCGCGGGTGCTTGCCTCATAGCCAAAGTACCAGAGCCTGGAGCTCAGACTCGCATAGGCACTAGAGAGGCTGTCCGGGCAGCTCAGGAGCAATTGCACAGCTGGGAATTGCCACAGGTCACACAGGGTCATGGTCTCATGGAAGGGACAGCAATGGGGGGCGCTGGGCAGGGTGGGGCACACAAGCCCTGGGTAAGCGCTGCCAGTCATGGTCCAGAAAGCGGCGGCTAATAACCAAAAGGAATGAGGGGCCCCACAATCCCAGGAGGGATGGGAGGGGAAGAAGGGGATCTCCAAGGCCAAGTGATAAGGGCACAGGCCGCAGCATGGCACGGCAAACGAGCGAGGCATGGGGTGCGGACCCAGCACAGCTGGGCCCGTGTGCTAGGCCCCATGCTGGGACCATAGATGCGCTCAATGGGCTGCTCCCTACCACCGTGCCCTGGCCTCCCTGCAGCAAGCAGGGCCAGCCGGCTGAGGGGGCAGGGCAGAGGTGACCCAGGGCCCCCACTGGGTGCCAGGTAGTGGACAGGGGGTGGGGCTAGGCTGGCGCCAGCCTATAACGGGTGCAGATGCACCCCACCCAGGACACCAGCCACAATGGATGTGGGGCAACTGGACACCTGCGGGATGCATCTAACCATCTGCACAGAGTGGTATCGCTTGCACATGGAGACCATGTGCATCCAGATGGCAGAGGTGCACCTGACTGCCCAGCTGCGGGTGTGCATGTCCTGGAGTGCAGCTAGAGCCAGGTGAGCCCACCACAGACACAGGCAATCCCTGGTCCGACTCAGGGCCCAGCGGGTTTCCGGGTGACCTGACAGGCCCTCAGCCGTGCCTGGGAGTGGGCATTGGTGCTCCGCGAGGTGACCGGCCACCCCCAATGGCGGAGGAAGTCCATGGAGCACGCAGCCCTGCTCGCAATGCTCACTGCCCAGTCACGGAGCGGGCACAGGGGTGATGGGTCCGGACACTGGCTCACTGGGAGAAGGCCAACTGGAGAGCTCACTATCGGATGGACAGGCGCAGCCTCCTGAGACTCGTGGAGCTGTTGACACCCTGACTGGAGTGGCAGAACACTCCCATCCGGGCCTCCATTCCCATGGTCCAGTGCGTGGCCATTGTGGTCTGGGCCCTGGCAACACCCAACTCCTGCCAATTCGTCTCATAGCACTTCGGTGTTGGGGTAAGCACTGTCGCCAGGATCCTAAAAGACGTTTGCGAGGTGATGGAGGGCATACTTCTAGACAGGGCGAGCCAGCTGATGGACCAGGAGGCTGTGCTGGCTGGCTTCGTGGCTGGGGGCTTCCCCAACTGCATGGGCACCGTGAATGGCACCCACATAGAGATCCTCCGCCCATCTGACGGGGAGGCCTCGGAGTATGTCAACCACCATGGGTACCACTCCCTGCAGCTGCAAGCGGTCGTGGACCACCAGGGCTGATTCAGATACATTTAGACTGGCCACTCCAGCTGAAGCCATGAGCCTAACCATCTCCCTCTTCTATGCCCGGATGTACCGTGGGGACTTTGCAAACATAGATATGTCTCAGATCAAGGGGGTGCCGAAGCCCCCCTGCATCCTGGAGGACCCGGACTATCCCCTCACCTGGTGGCTGATGAAGGCTTTTCCGGTCACCAGGAACCCTGTGGAGGTGCTCTACAATAACTGCCTGTGTGCCTGCCGAACTGTGGTCTAGAGGGCCTTTGAGGCCCTCCAGCAGCGCTGGAGGTGCCTTGAACGCCGACTGGACTACACAGTGGAGACCTCGGCCCTGGTGATTGGAGTCTGCTGTGTGCTGCACAACATGTGTGAGACCGATGGGGCTGCCCTCAAATTCCCCATGCCCTGGCGCCCACCCTGCCCCGTACCTCTGTATGTGACTGCTGAGAACCCAAAGCGCATTCGAGCTGCCATGGTGAGGCAGATCAGCCTGGAGGCTGCAGCGTGAGGCTGCACACCACCATTGCCACCACCCCGGGTCCGCCCCTGGCACCCAGCTCTGCTCCTGGATACCCTCCTACCCCCGTCACCGGGGCCCTGTCGCATGGTAATGACTGCTATGGTATTGCCTGTGCATTTACTGTGTAAACACCATTCATGTATCCCTACAACCACCACCACCACCCACTGCTGTGTCCGTCCATACCCTGCCCTGACCCACTGTGCTCCCCATGAGGTGCAGAGCAACTATTGATCCCTTCATGTAAAGGATGCGGTCCAGGGCATCATAGTAGGGGGTGATCTGTGCTCCGTGGCACGCTGGTTGTTGTCCTTGATGGCCTTGTACCCCCTCTTGAGGTCCTTCACCTTTGAGCGGCACTGGGCCACTCTCCTTTCGTGCCCTGCCGTCTTCATCTTCCGCATGATCTCCTGGTACGCCTGCTTGTTCCTCTGGTTCACCGCTAGCTCCAGCTGGTACTCCAGGGACCCCCAGATCCTGATGAAGTCCTGGGTTTCCCTGTGCCCCCATTTCCCCCCTCGTTGGTATGGCCATCTCCCGTGAGTGTCCTCCTCCTCCACCACCTCCTCCTCCTCCTCCTCCTCCTCTTCCTCCTCCTCCTCCTCATGTTCTCCGCCTGTCTCCTCTGGGGGCTCTGACTCCCGGGCCTGTTTCCATGTCTGTAGTCGTAAGGGGTGTGGGGGTGGTTAGTAGCCTGGGTGCCTGGGTCACGCGGCCCTCCCCCTTTCCTCTTTCCCATGGGCCTATCCACCCCCCTTGGTGCCCAGGTGCTGCTGCCCACCCTCGCTCCCCTTACCCATTTCTGGGGTGGCTTTGTGGCAATAGAATATAGTGTTATTGATATCTTATGTTCTCCTGGCCTGGACAAAGGAAGCCAGACCTAACTTCGGTCAAGCAAAGGCAAAGAGCAAAGAGAGGGTCCAGAACAGCCAGCAGGCCTGAGATTGTGATGGAATTCAAGCTGAGATGACTCAACATGTGGATAAGGCCCCATCAGCATACTAACAAAGGCATAGCCAGACAAGTATCTTCTCCTGGCACCGCCACACATGCTTAACAAAGTCTCCTGCTGAACAACTGGAGTTGACAAATGAAACCCATTGTGAACAGATAAGTGGGACATTTGCAACTCTGCTACTGACTTCCAGGCAGGAAAAGAACAATCAAGGAAAGATACAGATGTTGATATGCTAAGGGCCCTTCCTCCCAGGAAGACGTTCTTCTGATATGCTAAAGAACTGTGTGATGTCACCATGACATGGCATCTGGCTATTACTGACCTGTACCTCAGAACTGTATAAAAGAACCTGGTCATACAACATGACTTTGGGTGAAGGCTAGTGGTCACCAGTTGGTGAATCACGTGGTTTCACTCCCTTCCAGACCTTGCACACACGGATCACAACTTGTCTTCGCTCGCCAGCAGCTCTACTCTCCAGCACCAAAGGGCCCTCTCTCAGTCTTTTCCCTGAATCAGCCTGCGTGCTTCCAGGATTTGGCCAGTCACAGGACACGTAAGATATCTTTATCTGGGGACTATCTGTATAATACTGTGTGTGTAGTATAATCCTGCCAAGAATAGAAAACCAAGGTGTGCCGTTCCAATAAAGTTTTGTTTTGTACCACATTGGAGTGGTGTTTTATGACGATCTCGATCCCAATAATTAATTAGTTACAGCTTGTTCCCCAGACTGGTTGTTGTCTCCAGCGCAGCCTGGCCCAGTTGCTGCTGTTCTCCCTCCACTGCCTCCATGTGCAGCATAACCTCCTCCTCCTCCTCCTCCCTTCTTTGCTCGCCCTCCGCTCTCCTCTCCCTTCCACCTTACCCCATCCCACCACGTTCCCCTCTGCCATGTGCCCTTTAAATCTCCCTCCCCAGTCTGTGTTGCTGCCCATTGCCTGGGAGTGATGCTGCGTGCTTTGTCCCTGGCTGGGAATCGTTTTGATTGCTTCTGACTAGTGATTGCCATTCAGTCATTACTTTTTGCTGTTTCCCAGTGGGGATTGCATTGACCACCCTTTCGGGGATGGTCCAGGCCAGACCTCCGGAAGGGTGGTTAACTTTGTCCCTGATGGTGATTGTATATGGTGAACATCTGGTGACCGCCAAACAGACGTTTGGGGACCTTTGGCCCCACCGCGGGGTTGAGGGATGGTTCACTGTGCTTGACTGTGATCTCGTAATGTCTGAAAACACCCATAGAGATAGATAGATATACAGTGTGTTTTTAGGACAAGGCCTTTGTAGTTAATTATTAGGATAGTCCATTTAGTTCAATAGGTTTTAGAATAGTTAATAGCAGTTAGATTTAGTGTAGATATAGCTAGATATATAAAAAAGAAACAGCCACTCCAGCCCCAGGACCCTTCAGCAGGGTTCTGGGGCCTACATTACTGGCAGGGAGGGCTGTGGCTTGCCAACATCTAGAAGCTGCCACTCTAGCCCCAGAACCCACCGTCATGGGTCAGGACCTCATTCCTTGCACAGAGGTGATGTCATTTCACAGCATCTAGAAACAGCCACTCCAGCCCCAGGACCCACCCTCAGGGTTCTGGGGCCAAGTTACAGGCAGGGAGGGCTGTGACCAATATCTAGAAGCTGCCATTCTAGCCCCAGGACCCACCATCATGGGTCTGGGGTCATCATACCTCGACAGAGAGCCTTTTTCCGAATGTCTGAACCGAACTGAACACAACCAAACTGAACAGCCGAACACGAATGCGGCGATCGACCTAAACTGCTGAACCGAACGGGCAAATCGAACCGGATGGAACCAAACAGCCGAACCTGAACCACGATGTGTTCGCCCATCCCTACATTTCATTGTTAGGAAAAAAGTCCAAGAACATACATTCAGTATTGGGTGTGTGGGTGTGTCCCTTTTGACCCATTTCTGGATGTGATTAAGAACCTCTAAGGCCATTTTTACACAGACCCCATCCCCCCCCAGCTTGGTGTGTGGGCAGGTGTGCGATGGGGTGGCCGGCCATGTAAACGGCGCAGTGAATGGTGGGGGGATGGTGGACACCCATCTCCACCCATGGAGCCATCCAGAAAAATGAAGGAGGCTCCATGAGTGGAGATGCTTGGAGGTGGGTGGGTGTCCATGGGAAAGTGCACACACACACCTCCACCCTCCATGGCAGCACACCCATCCCCACACCCACCACTGCGTGCGTAAATCTCATCTTACCTTTTCAAGAGCTGATAGAACCTACATATTCTCTTCTCCCAGCTTTGGCCAGAGCCAATTTGAGAAGCTCTTCATTTTCTTCTCATGCTCCATTTCCACATAATGTCTTTTCAGTTCAGAGAAATTATCTCTCACACTCTCTTTCTCTCACTCTCAGCTAGACTTTCCTTCCGTCTTGCACTGGCGTAATTGCAGAAAAATGACAGTTTGCTCAATTTTCACAAATTGAGCTAATATGAACCTGTGTAGAATATTTACTGAAAGGGAATGAGAGAGAAAAAAATCAAATAAGTAAATGGCCTTTTGCTGTGCATTAAGGGAGAAGAGTTGCACAAACAACTACTCTTTACATTTCCTTTTGAACTGTGGCTTGATTAATTCCTCTCCAAATGGCATATTTTGATGACACTACATTGACTTTGGTGGACACATTTCTCCCATGTTATGATTACTCTTTGCAAAACAAGAGTTGGATTTTTCTGCCCAAGTGCCTTATATGTACAGCTTATCGCACACTAGGGTTGTAGCGGAAAGTCTCAGCGGTAGCTATTTCCCCCGGAAATAGCATTTCCAAATTAGTGGTAGGGCATGGCAGAGGCTTTTATTCTGCTAGTTTCATTCTGCTACTTCCTCAGTTCTGCTAATTTCATTCCGCTACTTCCGCAGGCTTCACAAATAGCAGAAACATGCCATTTTCGATACTTCCGCCATTCTGCCAGCGCCACAAAATAGCGGAACAGCAGTTTTCCGATAGTTTCCGACAATTCCGCAATTTTTCGGATAGTTTCTGAATTTTCAGAATGCCAGCAGAATTAGCGGAATGTCGGCAGAAAAGCTGTAGTGTGGCACGGGAAATTCTGAAATGGCGGCATGGAATCGAAGCATCGTAAAAGCTGCTGCCGCTTCAGCCCTATCGCACACTGAATACTGAGAGCTTTTTTCTCCCTAGAAGGAGACACTATACCATCAAATGCAGAGCTTTCTCATCAGGTAAGAAAAAATGGAGTGTTTGGGGGCAATTTCTATTCTGAAATCAAAGCTGAAGCTGAAGGGACAGTAATCCGAAACATATGTGAGTTCAACTGGATCAGTCTTCTGCAAGTAGAAAAAAATGACAGTCAACACTTTATTACACTGTTGAAGGAACATGGATATTTTAATTTGTTAATGGTCTCTTCCAGCTTCTCTTTAGTTGGTCCAGAAACTTCATGCACCTTCTCATTATTCTGGTATAACTCGAATGTTGTTGTTGTTGTTGTTGTTGTTGTTTTTATTGTTATTGTTATTGTTATTAAGCATTTATATAGTGTAAGCAATGTACCTGGCACTTTACAAAGTAATGGAATAGATACGGTCCCTGTCCTAGGGCTTACAATCTGAGAGACAGGAGTGGAGTGGGGTGGAGATGAAGGAGGGGGAACAGAGGGCGAGACAAGGAGTGTAACATTCAGAAAGATGTGAGATTCCAGGTGCATGCAATTGGATTTGTTACAGAGACAGAGGCGGAGCAGAGTTCACTGACTGGAGTATGGAGGGAAACTAGAGCATAGAGGTAGGGAGGAGCAAGGTTGGGAAGAGCTTTATAGGTGAAGACTAGGAGCTTGTGCTAGATTCTTTCAGGAAAGGGGAGCCAGTGAAGAGAGGAGAGGAGGGGCTGTCCATGGCCGAAGCGACGGGAAAGATGAATGATCCCTGGCAGCAGAGTTTTGGATGGAGTTAAGGTGAGATTGGGGGGAAGTCAGTGAGAAGGAGGTTACAGTGGGTAATTTCAGATGTTATTTGGACACGGTCTGGGACGCATTTCGGATCCTGGACAGGAATCAGCCCGGCCGTCCTTTAGACGTGCCGGGCTGATTCCGCTCAGGGATCAGGGTGGGGTGGGGCGGGGCCATGCAATGTGTGACCATGCAGCCACGCCCCAGAAGATGGGTAGGTGCAGAAACCAATTTAGCCGCTGCGCCCGATCCCGCATCGGGGTCTGGGCCACGGTCCAGAATTGGCGGAGGTAAAAGACATTACTTTCTGCCAATTCTGGACCATCATCCAGCTAACCACATTTCTGGACCTCGGGGTAATTGTTAGCAAGGACCCCTGGTCCCCCCCAGAATGGATGTACCCCCCCTTCTGGTGGGGTAACTAACTAACTTGGACCCAGGGGTTGGCAAAGCCCCCAGGGGTAACCAAGGGCAAGGAGGCTTGGGGAAAAGATAGTCTCCCCACACTGGATGCAAGAGGAGGGGGGGGCATGGAAAATAAGGATTGGGCCCAACCACCCTAACTCCTAGCCAAAAGGGACCACTCATGGAAAAATGCCAGCCTACAGTTGAGAAAAAGACTGGAAGGGAGATCCCTCAGAGTAAAGAATGGAGTCATTAAGGAGAGGGGGCTCACCCTGTTGTGACAAAGGACTGGTAGCCGTGACTTAGAGCAGCAACATCCTATCTCCTTATTCCCCAAGAGAAACCAGATACACACTTATTGTCATTAGCCCTTCCTTCCCTTCACTTTTTGTTTACAGTTTCCCTGTGTGTCAAAGAGATCTTTTGCATATATTTGAGTCACCTTTGTAATGGAAGAAAAAGTTGTGACTTCTCCTCTCGTTAATCCATTCAGTACCCCCAACGACCCTTCGTAGCCTCCCCAAACCCTTTGTTTAGCACCCAATAACTGCCCCTTGTTTTCCCCTCAGCCACTGAGAAATCTTGGGACCCAGATACGTGCAGGTCACTCTGTGCATGTCTGAGTTGAGAGATCTCCCAGACTTTGGTCTGCCCCTTCTCCTTCCTCCATCCCCTGAACTCCGCTGGATCCATGGGTCACCTGTCCCATCTCGGCAGGCAAGGAAAAGTAACCACAGGTCCAGACTTTCCCAGCCAGCTGGGGAAGCCCTGTCTCTCTCCCACCCCTCTCTCTCTCCCTCATTCGTATTCTTTCGCTCCCCATCTCTGAGTCAACACCAGACCCTTCCTCCTTCTCCTACCATACTCCCCGCAAGCTGCTTGTGTTTTCCCCTTTTAAATCCCACCAGCCAGAACGGGTCTGTGTTTCTCTGTTTTGTATAGCAAAAAACTTGTTGTTATTGAACACCTGTCTCTCTCTCTCTCTCTTTCTATTTGGGGAGGGTACATAAACTGCCTGTAGCATGTACTACTGTCCTCAGCTTGATCCTTTTGAACACATGGAGACCCCGGTTTAAGTCATTAAGCGAATTCCCCTTGAAGTTTAAGGAACAGTGGACATTGGGGTACTCACCCCCAAATGTTATGTTATAATGTTCATTGCAGCAAAAGCCTTAGCAATATTCATACAAAAAGAATCAATACACAGTAATAAATACCAAAAAACATCAGCAATAAAATATTCAACAATGTATAGGGTACAAAATATGATATAGAGTAAAACTCACACAGACATAAAGCTATCATGCAAAATTATAGGGGGGCCACCCCCCAATAGTCACAAGTGGGAAGGGGTCTCCTGTTAACAGATTGGTGGAGAATGTGGGCAAGCATGTGGTAATCCACACAGTCCATTGAGGCATACATAGCTACAGCCAGCCGAATCCCCCCCCCCCCAATTATATTATTTTCTTTCTCCATATCTCCTTTTCTCCTCTCTGGACCTGTGGGTTTAAGGATTCAGGGTCTGGGTTGTTGGGGAGGAATTGTCTGGGGCAGTGGGTTGTGGATCTTGGAACTGTATAAAGCGGTCCCAGGATTTTAGAGGAATTTGATCTTGAATTGCAGAGGCAGTCCAGGGATCTGTGTTTGCTCCTAAACTTGTGAAGACAAGTTTGAGGCAACTTGGAAATAGACTTGGGATTGCTAAAGGCAGTCCAGGGTCTGTGGAATTAATACAGACTTGTGGTCCCACCCGTGTTTAAGCGGGTGGTCTTGAGAGACTTGTGATCCCACCTGGGGAGTGTGTGGGTGGTCTTGAATTGGAAGCAAAATGTTTGGACAATTGTGGTCTCAGGACGTGTAGGTGCAGCTGCCGGTGCAGCCCTGGGAATATTGGGGTCTCTTGCCCATAACGTTGGGTGGGGGGACAATTGAACTTATTGGTCTGGGAGTGGCCTGGACCGCCTTGTGTCTGGGGATCCTAGTGTCAGCCCCTGTCTGATAAAACTATGTTGGGGTGGGACTGTGTCAGCCGCCCGGGGGGTGTCTTATTGGAATGTAGAGAAGGTACAGGAGGGATACACTAGAATAGGCTCTAGGGAAGCAATTAATATCTGGCAGGTAGAGGAAATGTTGCACCAGGAGCCCGGGACAATTAGATTAGAGAAATGGGCAGGGGAAATGGGGGAATGCCCATGGAAGCCAGGATGCTTTAAAACTGAGGACCCGGTGACATCAGTTAGCAGATCATATGATGATTACTGCCAGAAGTTTAAAACCAAAGGCAGTAAAAGGGATACCTGTGCAGTCTGCATGCTGCGGTGTGCTTGTGGGGACTTCTGTGATCTGCTTAGGGAAACTAGGCAGAAATGTGAGGCAGAGGGCGAAAGAGCTGGGAAAGAAGGAAAGAGGATGGAGAAAGTGGAGGCTCAGTATAAGGAGCTGGAGAGAGATAAGAGAGAGCTGGTAGCCGAAAAGTGGACTTTAACCTCCTTCCTGAGGAAAGCCCAGGAGGAGTACACTGTGGCACTGGCCAGGGCATAGCAGGCAGAGAGGGAGTTAGAGGGATCATGGGAACAGCTAGAGCAAGCCCAGTCAACAGCTGACTTCCTGGCAGAGCAAACTCAGACTGCTAAACTCGTGGTGAGCCATGATGACTGTGAGGCAGCAACAGAGAAGCTGCAGGGAGAACTCGATGTGCACAAAGGCTTGGTAGCCACCATGGGAGTTGAAGATCTACCTGGGGTTAGGTCCATACTTTCCCTAAGAAAGAGCTCAGTCTGCCTAGAAGCCCCGTATAATCCCATTCCTGAAGTTCCATATAAACGCCATTCCTGAAGCCCCGTATAATCCCACTTGGCCAGCACTGGAGCCAGCGGCCCCTATTGTAAGCTGAGATTATTATTATTATTATTAAGCATTTATAAAGCGCCAGTAACAAACTGGCACTGTACAGAACATATAATCAGCTGCGGTCCCTACCTGTGGCTTACAATCTAAAAGACAAGGAGGGGGAGACAAGGAGAGGGGACAGCGGGAGAGACATGGGAGAAGACAAACAAACATTCAGGC
>QEPC01008446.1:4138294-4157844 GCA_003113815.1 Sphenodon punctatus | reverse complement strand
TCTTATCGGGGTTGAGCTTCAGTCTGCTCTGCCACATCCATTCTGCCATGGCCTCCAAACACTGGGATAGCACCGAGATAGCAGGGTCTGGGTCCGTTGAAAAAGAGAGGTACAGCTGAGTATCATCAGCATATTTGTGACAACACACCACAAACCCTCTCACGACCTCCCCCAGGGGCTGCATATAGACATTAAATAATAATGGAGACAGAATGGAACCCTGCGGAACACCTCAGGATAAGATGCAGGGACAAGATGTCTCCTCCCCCAGCACCACCTGCTGCCTTCTCCCCGAGAGGAATTAACGGAACCATTCAAGAACAGTCCCGTCCAGACCCCCCAGGTCACGCAGCCGTCTCAACAGCAGCCCATGGTCCACGGTGTCAAAAGCGGCCGAGAGATCTAGCAGGATGAGAAATGTTGAACATCCTGCATCCATCTCCCGGCGGAGATCATCAACCAAGACCACCAATGCCATCTCGGTGCCATACTTGGGCCAGAACCCAGATTGAAACGGGTCCAGGAAACTGATGCTGTCTAGCTGCACCTGGAGCTGGATTGCCACCACCCGCTCAATAACCTTCCCTAAAAAGGGAAGGTTAGAGACAGGTCGGTAACTGGCAAGGGCATCCATATCCAAAGATGGTTTCTTCAGCAGGGGTGCACCACAGCCTCCTTGAGACTGGGCGACAACCTCCCCTGTTGCAAAGACGTGTTCACTACCCTCGCCAGCACCGTCCCCAACGTCTCCCTGGAGGCTTTCACCAGCCAGGACGGGCATGGATCAAGTTTGCAACACGTGGTCTTCACAGACCCCAAGACATCTGCTGCATCAGACGGTGTCACTTCCTGAAACTCCTCCCACAAAGATGGACCAGACGGGGCCTCCATCACCTCGCACTCTCTACCTACTGCCCCTAATCCAGCAGCAAAGTCGCTCTGAATCCAAGCGATCTTGTCTGCAAAGTAGATGGCAAACTCCTCACAGTGGGCCTGGGACAAGTCCCCATCCAGGTGGAGCGAGGCCGAACTAACCAACCCCCGCACCACCTGAAACAGCTTCGCCGGACGTGACTTTGCAGATGCTATGAGGACAGCAAGGAACTCCTTCCTTGCTGCCCTCACAGCCTCAACATAGGACCGCAAATGGGCCCTATGGAGAAGTCAGTCGGCAGTTCCATCTCCAGCCCTTGCAGGTCTTAGTTAACGCCGTAGCAGAGTTAAGGAAACAGCAAGGGCAGGGGTTTAGTCAAGCTCCCTTCCAGCCAATAGCGGCCATGGGGTCTGAGGACCCAGACAATAGAAGTAGGACCCCAGAGCAGGAGCAAGTGTTGTGGGAGGTCCACCCTACCTGCTAGGGCTGCCCGATTCCCAAGGGTCCCCCCGAGGTAGTTGCAAAACTACACTCTGATAGATGGGAGAGACCCAATGTAAAGGCCAGCATTGGGAATCTGGGAACTCTGGCACAGCTCTTGGTAGACACAGGGGCCTCTGTCAAGACCTTGGACCCAGACTGGGTCAACGAAGGGGAGCCTTCTGGTAAAACCATGGCAATCAGCAGTTATGGTGGGGAAACCCAGGAAGCCCCAGTATGAAACAAGATTCCCTTTGAATTAGGCAAAATGAAGGGAACAATTGAAAGTTGTGTCCATAAAGGTAAAGAAAAGGGGATCATTGGCGCTCCATTTATGAAGGAGTCCCAGCTAACAGTAGACCTAGCTAATGGGGTACTGTGGCAAGTTCCAGGGGATCCTTCCTAGGTTTCCGCCATACACCGCTGCGCAGCCCTTAAGACACCTCTTCCCATTCTCCCCTTCACCAATGATCCATGGATCCAAGAATTTACTAAGGTATGGATTAAGGACAAGGCAGATGCGGGAAGGTAGAGGAGGAGGTGCCCATCAAGGGGAAAGATCCCCCCACCCCCACAAAAGCAATACAAGTATCTGGCAGAGGCTGAAGAGGGAATTCAAACCACAATAGATAGCCTGTTAGGGCAAGGAGTCATTGTAAGGATGCACTCTGTCTGTAACTCCACCATCTGGCCAGTTATTAAAGCAGATGGGGCGACTTACCGGATGACTGTAGACTATCGGGCTCTAAATACAATGACCCCTCCTTTTGCTCCAGTGGTAGCTAAATACAACAAGATAGTAGCAGCGATATCCGCGGGATCCCGCTGGTACTCTGTCATTGATTTGGCAAACGCTTTCTTTGCGATCCCTCTCCATCCAGCCTGTTGGTACAAGTTTGCATTTACATACAGGAATCAACAGTACAGTTTTACCAGAACTCCCCAAGGTTTCCATCCACCCCCCAGCATTTGCCACCCGGTGGTGTCAAAAATGTGGGATAAATTGAAGCCAGAATCAAGAGGTTGTGTCTTATCATACGTAGATGATGTCCTGGTGCATTCCCCAGACAGGAACCGGACCGCAGAAGTAACTCGGGAGGTACTTGCCATAATTCAAGAGACCAGGTTCAAGGTTAATAGAGACAAAGCACAGCTTGTGCAAAAGGAGGTGAAATACTTGGAGATCAGCTTGGGAGAAGAGGGAAGGTCCCCAGATACACAGAGGGTGGAAGTGATTGCTAAATTACATGCACCCACAGACCTGCATTCCCTCAGAGTCATACTGGGCACCCTGAACTTTTCTAGGGACTTTATAGAGTTCTTCACAGACAAGGCAAGACCTCTGTACAAGCTCTTGAAAAAGGGACAGGCATGGGATTGGGGCCCTGATCAACAAGAAGCATTGGCAACTCTAAAAATGGATTTGGCACACCCAGATCCCAAACTTCCCTTCTTCATACAATTGGCAGAAACAGAGACTTGCATAGGGGCCACTCTCAATCAGCAGCAATTGGGGAGGAAGCGTTTAGTAGTCTACACCTATAGGTTGCTTGATGAGGTGGAACAAAGGTTTCTCCCCTGCTAAAAGGCATGTTTAACCTTGGTCTGGACTTTACAGCATTGGGAGTACATAATTGGGGGGGGGGTGTCTAAGGTAATAGTTCAAACCCACCCCCCATTCACCCCTGAAATACATCATCTCCGGCAAGATTCAAGATGGGCAGGTTAGTAGCCCCAGAATAACACAATGAACCCTGACATTGGCGGGAAGGGGAGTGGGGTTCAATAAGGAACAGAAGGAAACCCCTGCTCCCTATGGTCTACTTTTAGAAGGGGAAGACCACATTTGCCCAATCCCCAATACCCAGCACATAGAATGATCTGTACAGTGAGGTAAAAATCAGGAGGAAGCAATAGAAAAGGGGTTAACGGTGTGGTACACTGATGGGTCATCTTTTTATGACCAGGAGCGACCAAGAAAAGGCTGGGCAGCAGTTCGGGTGCTAGATGGATGGGTGTTGAGGGGATCTGCGTGCCCTCACTCCACCCAAGTAGCTGAAGTCCAGGCTGTATTGGCTGTCCTTGAGTTCGAGCCCCTAGACATCTCCCTGGCCATCTATACGGATTCAGACTGGACGGTGCGAGCCGCCAAAGCTTGGCTCCCAATTTGGCTAGGGAGAAACATGACTGCTTCCAATGGGAGACCAGTACCCCATGCAGGAAAATGGACTAAAATAGCAGAACTGGTTAAAACCAGAACTGGTTTGACTTGGGTCGCACATGTCACCGGGCATTCTAGAAAGCCTACGGAGGCAGTTTTTTTGAATACTCAAGCGGACATGCTAGCAAAAGAAGCTGCCACCCAGAGTGAGCCCCCCGACCTTGCAGAGTACTTACCCTCCCCTGAAACACCCATAGTCCCAGTCACCATGAGAGCCAGTATGTTAGGATCAGGGGTAACCACTCTAGACCTAGGCACTCTTCAGGAAGGGGACAAGGAACTAGAAGGCTTGGCACAATGGGAAAAAGACAGCACAGGGAGATACACCAGCACCAAAGACAACGAGGTATGATGGGCAATCGATCCTGGGGGTAAGAAATATTGGATCGTCCCAGGGAATGTACGGGGAGAGCTAATACAGTTTGTCCACGAGCAAGGGCACAGAGGTAAGCAGGATACTTTAAACAGGGTAAATGACACAGGATGGTGGCCCCAGATAAAAACAGATGTAGACCAATGGTGTGATAATTGTTTGTCATGTGCCATGGTCAATGCAAATCGCCAGATTCTTAAAGCTCCAATTCAGCACCAGCATAACTCATGTCTCAGTGAAGGCTTCTCACCACTCAGAACTTTCTGCCTGGCAGGGAACCCAAGAGCACCAGACTTTGGGAGCAGAAGAGTTTTCTCCGTGTTCCTAGCCACACCACAGTTTTTCCAGCTTCCAGCAAAAGAAACTTTGTTTCTTAAAATGTTTCAGCTCCTTTTCACAGCTGAAAGTTATGGACCATCATGCCAAATAGGATACACCTGGATGGAATTGTTCGATTGAACAGAGCCCCTTGTTACAGCTACAGATTGGTATTTGGATTTTATGGCCAGGGTTTTTTGGAAGGTTGGTAAATTAAAATTCAGAATAAGGGACCTAAAATTAAGAAGAGATCCATTCCTCTAAGCATGCAGGATCTCTCAAGAAGACTAGTAAGCCACGGCCAAGACTCGCATGTAAGTAAAACTAGATTAACCTTTGGAAATACGTTTAATTCCTCCGGACACCACCGGAGGAAACCCACGTGACTCTAGTCAGAATGTAGATGTAACAAGAAGTTCCCTGGTGTACCTATGCATATAATGTTTGTCGATGTTTATTATAATTGTATTGATTATTGTGTGTGTAACTTTAAGTACCCCGGTTTGAACTATCTCGTGTTTTCCTTCTTCTTCCTCTTTCTTTCCACTCCCCTCCATTGGTGGCCCCTTCCGTCACCCAGAACTCTCCACCCCCACCGCCTCGTGGTATGTTGACCAAACCCCATACCTTCCCGCAAAAATGAAGGGGAAGGAGATCTTGCTGAACTGGTGTTATAGGTATCAGTGTCCTAAGAAGAGACTCCAACAGACCACATTGATCATAGATCTTCTGAGGGCTGGTGTTTTTACATGTTGTGAGCCAACGTATAGGACTAGGTAGGCTAAGGTTCAGGTGTAGCCCATCCCATATTGTGGGGACCATTTTAATGAGATTAAAAGGTCCCCAATGGGGGGGAATTGTTAGTCAGGACCCCTGCCCCCCCCGAACAGATGTAACACCCCCCCTTGTGGTGATAGCCAACTAACTTGGACCCAAGGGTTGGAAAAGACCCCAGGGGTAACCAAGGGCAAGGAGGCTTGGGGAAAAGATAGTCTCCCCACACTGGATGCAAAAGGGGGGGGCATGAAAAATAAATATCAGGCCCAACCACCCTAATTCCTAGCCAAAAGGGACCACTCATGGAAAAATGCCAGCCTAAGGTTGAGAAAAGACTGGAAGGGAGAGTCCTCGGAGTAAAGAATGGAGTCATTAAGGAGAGGGGGCTCACCCTGTTGTGACAATGGACTGGTAGCCGTGACTCAGAGCAGCAACATCCTATCTCCGTATTCCCCAAGAGAAACCAGATACACACTTATTGTATCCTGATATCTGTCATTAGCCCTTCCTTCCCATCACTTTTTGTTTATATTTTTCCTGTGTGTCAAAGAGATCTTTTGCATATCTTGGAGTCACCTTTGTAATGGAAGAAAAAGTTGTGACTTCTCCCTTCGTAGCCTCCCCAAACCCTTTGTTTAGCACCCAATAACTGCCCCTTGTTTTCCCCTCAACCGCTGAGAGATCTTGGGACCCAGATACGTACAGGTCACTCTGTACATGTCTGAGTTGAGAGATCTCCCAGACTTTGGTCTGCCCCTTCTCCTTCCTCCATCCCCTGAACTCCGCTGGATCCGTGGGCCGCCTGTCCCATCTCGACAGGCAAGGAAAGGTAACCACAGGTCCAGACGTTCCCAGGCAACTGGGGAAGCCCTGTCTCTCTCTCTCCCTCTGTCTCTCCCTCATTCGCATTCTCTCACTCCCCATTGCTGAGCCAACACTGGACCCCCCCTCCTTATCCTACCATACTCCCCGCAAGCTGCTTGTGTTTTCCCCTTTTAAATCCCACCAGCCAGACCGGGTCTGTGTTTCTCTGTTTTTTATAGCAATAAACCTGTTGATATTGAACATCTCTCTCTCTCTCTCTCTCTCTCTCTCTCTCTCTCTCTCTCTCTCTCTCTCTCTCTCTCTATCTATCTATCTATCTATCTATCTATCTATCTATCTCTCTTTGGGGAGGGTACATAAACTGCCTGCAGTGTGTACTGTCCTCAGCTTGATCCTTTTGAACACGTGGAGACCCCGGTTTAAGTCATTAAGCTAATTCCCCCTAAGGTTTATGGAATGGTGGATATTGGGATACTCACCTCCCAATAGTCACGAGTGGGAGGAGGTCTCCTGTTAACACCTCCTGTGCATTGCTGATAATTTGCGATGGATAATTCATTTTTAGTGCCCTTTTTTATTCTTCCAACAACATTGTGTTAGAGATGGGTTTGGGGGGACATTCTGGGGTGTCATCACATGCACTCACACCTCAAGCTATTTCTTTCACCCAGCATTGCCAGTGCACAAAGATGAAAGTTCATTGATTCAGCTCCCGGGCTGCCTCTGCTTTCGATGGGTGTTTTCAAATGAGCAAGGGGATGTTGGGGAGGGGCCTGTGACTGCCATGTGACTCTGCCACTGCACACCCATGCAGGTGGAGTGCCTGGGAAACAATTCAAACAGGATGCTCCCAGAGTGGCTGCTCTTGGTGGGGGAGGCAGCTGTCGCACATATGGCTGACCCCACACACTACAATTCTTGATTTCTCTGTATTTATTTTACAGATTTTTACCCTGCACCTCCTGTCAAGTCAGCTTGGGACAGCTTACACTATAATATGTATATAAAATATAATAGAAATACGATATAAATAACATATATATCCCTAACTGCCCCCTACACCTGGAACTCCCTCCCTGCCCACATCTGCCTCTCCCCCTCCCTTCATACCTTCAAATCCCTCCTCAAGACCCACCTCTTCCACTCTGCCCTCCCCGACTCCTCGCTCCTCTTACCTAAATCCTGCTGATACCCTCCATCTAGTACAATCTGTTACCATAGGTCTGTGTACTCATATCATCACCAGAGGGACCAGCCAGCCATCATCCTTGATGTAACCAAGCCAAGCATCTGCACCGGGAACCTCTAATTTTCATGAATGTTACACTTCTTATCTCTCCCTCTTTTCCCCTTCCTTCGTCTCCCACCCTCCACCACCCGGTCTCTCAGATTGTAAGCCCTAAGCTAGGGACCATGTCTATTCCATTACTTTGTAAAGCACCAGTTACATTGCTTGTGCTATGTAAATGCATAATAATAATAATAATAATAATAATAATAATAATAATAATAATAAACTATGGATACCAGGGAAAACTCCTGAATCTACAGACTTGACACCCTCATGCCCAATGGCCTTAACTTAGAAGATAACATTTGAACCTCTATTTTTTCTTGCATGTGCTACTGCATTCCTTGACTCACCTTAGTACTCTCTCCATACTCAGAGTTCTAAGAACTGTCAGCTGTGCTCACAATACACTTTGTTTCAAAAATCAACTGAGCTACTGATGAGGGCAGAAGCCGAAACGTTCAGCTAATCAATAAAGCTTTGTTTACAATCATTTTCTCTTTATTTCAATTTTTTATTTCATTTCAATTTTAATTTATATCCCGCATTCTCTCGACCAAGTCGACTCGAGGCGGCTTACAACAATGCACAAAAAATACCAAAATACAAATATCTAGGTTTTGTATCCCTCACAGGGGAAGCCTTTATAATTCCTATATATTGTTTATAACTGTCAGTATCCTACTAGGATCCAGAGCTTCCTTGAGTGTATTGATGTTTTGCTGCTTACACACACATACACACACACACACACACACACACACACACACACACACTAAACCATGATGGGGAATATAAAAATAATCAGACAACCCTCCCCCCAACCTCACCCTCTCAACTCTCCCCCTTCACTCATCTCCCTCACTGAAATCCCAGCAGAACAGCCCATCGACACAAGGACGGGAGGTCCGGGGCCATCTGGGTCTCCGCCGGAAGGGAGTTCCACAGCGAGAATCAGCCACTGAGAATGCCCTCTCCACACTCACCCCCAAACAACTCAGGACACATCAAGAAGGGCGCTCCTGGTGGACTTCAGGGGCCGATTCAGAGTGTGAGGACTGAGGTGGTCCCAGAGATAGGTGGGGGCCAGGCCAGATAGGGCTTTATAGGTAAGCACCAACACCATGAATCTGGCCTGGAAGACTATTGGCAGCCAGTGCACTGGTATATTGTGCTCATGGCAGCCTGACCCCATAAGGAGATGGGCCTCTGCATTCTGCACTAGCTGCAGTCTCCAAACCATCACCATGGGTAGCCCCACGTACAACATATTACAATAGTCCAATCTCGAGGTAATGAAAGCAAGGATGATAGTGGCCAGGTCACTATCTGAAACATATAATTGGAGGAATGCTTTCCTCATCATCACCCCCACCTGGAGATCTAGGGATAGCTGTGAATTGAGGAGCATGCCCAGAATGTGAACATGGGGTATTGCTTCATGAATGTCTGACAGAAGTACTCCGTGGCTCATGGGAGCATGCATTCAACTGCTCCACCTTCAAATGGGCAGTTGTATCCAAGGCCAAGGTGGCCATACATGGTAGCATCTCATCTGAAAACACCCAGTGTTTAACTCTGTAACAAATGCCCCCAACTTAAGAGGGGATAACAGCTGCTGAGAATGAGGGGATCATTAGGAGCTCGTAGGGGATATCGTGGAGTGAGATTTAATTGCAGGAGAGGGAGATTTGTCAGCATGTGTGAAGGATGATAAAGGACAATAAAGTACAACAGTACTCTCACACACGGAATTAAAGAGCTGGGAGTAGTGTGATTGTAAATGATTGTGTGAATGCAGCTTTAGTTTTCTCTTCTTCAATCTCTTCTAAAATAATGATGTCCTACCTCACAGGGTTGTGTGAAATTGAGCTAGATAACGATTATAAAGTACTTTGGACACTGAAATAGCTAATAGAACTAGTTAATAATTATGTAAAATTGTCATAGTCAGATGGTTTATTTATTTATTAGTTACATTTATTAGCCTCCCCCTCATGCCCATGGCATCTCAGGGTGGCCTACAGCACAAAAATGGCAACAATTTAAAACAATCAGCACAAAAATTAATTAAACATCTAAAAATCTCTAAAAAAAACACCACCCCCTCCTCCACTATTAACCCACCCCCTCCCCTCCTCCAAAGACCTGGGAGAACAGCCAAGTCTTACAGGCTCGGCGGAAGGCCAACAGACTTGGGGCCAGACAGGATTCCTCCAGGAAGGAGTTCCATAGCTGTGGCCCGACCACTGATAATGCCTTCTTCATTGTGGCCCCTCGCTTTATGCAGGGGACCTCCAAGAAGGTACCCCCGGTGGACTGAAGCATGGACTCTGGGGCGTGGAAGGCAAGGCTGTCCCTAAGATATCTGGGGCCGGGACTGTGTATGGTTTTATAGGTCAAAACCAACACCTTGAACCTGGCTCGGTATGTTATAGGCAGCCAGTGCAGCGCACAGAGCATGGGAGTAATATGCTCCCGTCGGCTCATCCCTGTCAAAAGACGAGCCACCACGTTCTGCACTAACTGAAACCTCCGAGCCAGCATCAAGGGAAGCCCCATGTAAACCGCGTTACAGTAGTCCAGCCTCGAGGTGATGAAGGCATGGATGAGGGTGGCCAGGTTGGGTCTGGAAATGTATGGACGTAGCCTCTGCACCAGATACAGCTGGCAGAAGTCATCCTTCACCACCATCTCCACCTGCTGATCAAGGCGGAGACCCAAATCCAGTAACCTCCCCCAGATTCTGAACCTGCTGGGCTACAGGAGGGCAGACCTCCTCTGCGAGGGGAACTGACACCTCCCTTGCCTTGCCCACCACCATCACCTCCATCTTATCAGGATTGAGCTTCAGTTTTCTCTGCCATAACCAATCCGCCATGGCCTCCAAACATTGGGACAGTACTGAGACGGCAGGACCTGTGTCAGTTGAAAAAGAGAGGTAAAGCTGGGTGTCATCAGCATATTGGTGGCCATGCACACCAAACCCTCTCACAATCTCCCCAAAGGGCTGCATGTATACATTAAACATTAATGGAGACAGAATTGATGAATTTTAATCAAATCCTTGGGGAAGTCAGAGCTATATCCTGGGACCCTTAAGTTGGAGGGGGTTCCACAGGGAGGTCTGTCCTGGTAGCCTCAGGACCAATGCTCCTGAGGCCCCGAGATGGACTATTTCTGTGGGGCTCTCTCAACCACCAGAGTATCTGCTTCCTCTGGGGGCCCTGTCCCCCTCTCCCTGTCTCATGTATAAGGGTGAAGGATCAGGGCCCTTCAGAAAGGGTGCTAAAGTGGTTGGGCTACTTAGGACAGGGCTATGGAGCCAGACATTTTATTTCTACCCTGGGCCTGGCAAATTCTAAGGCTGATCTGGCTTGCTAGGCAGCTACTTTCATTGCTACACATCTCTTATTATTCCAGTTCTTAATATTGAACTGGAATCTGCCTTCCACTTAAACCCATTATTTCTCATTCTGTCCTCTGTTGCAATGAAGAACGATTCATTACCATATTCTTGGTGGTAGTAGTCCTTCATTTTCTTTACTTATTTTGTCTTTCAATATTTCATTCTTTGTTGTCTTGGACAGAACTATTAAGTACTACTTATACCACCAAAGTGGACAAGTACTGAATACTAAATATCGAAATGATGAATAAACCAACTAACCAAACATAAAGTAACAAAAATGATAATTTGGAACTGGAAAGGAAAATAGGAAGCAAATGCCACTTGGTTTCATTTAAACAGATACGGTTAATACTAGAGCTGCAAAAATTACCCACAAATATGGGTATACCTGGTGAATTTCAGGTACTTGAATCGACTTGACAACATTGGGTACTGATTGATATCCGATTGCGACCTGATTTGGGTAATGGATATCCTGGGATGTTGACTTCCAGTCCAAGAATGTCAACTCTGGTACCAATTTCTGAAGTTCCTTATCAATTTATCAACTTTCCACAGGTATATTTTTATTTTCCATCCCGGAAACTCAACTGCCAGTTCTGGAAAGTCAAATTGTGGTCCCGATCTTTTTGATTTCTGTCCCTGTTTTTAAGTTTACCTTCAACAGACGGATCAGTAATCAGAAAACTGGGAAGTAGGTAATGAAAATTACCATCCCCCCCAGGGTATCTGAGCACTTGATTGGTACCCGGGTAGCCCATTGAGTACTTGATGCAGCACTTGAAAATGTGGGTATTCGTGGGAGCCCGCATCCTCGTGAATGTTCACTCCTTGTCTCTCCCTCGTTTCCCCTTCCTTCGTCTGCCCCCTCCCCACCCCCCGGGTCTCTCAGATTGTAAGCAGTGGCAGGTGCAGTGTCTATTCAATTACTTTTTAAAGCACCAGGTACATTGCTGGCACTATATAAATGCGTAATAATAATAATAATAATAATAACAACAACAACAACTACTGCGGGTAGGGTACTAAATTAAGTTCCTCGATGTCTATATATGTGCTGAATATTTACATCGAGTACATTACTCGAAGTCAATGGAGCTCCATAAGTATTTGACGTATGAGTTCGTAGGCTTTTATACAACGGAAAAGTGGCAGAGCATTTAGCATGCCCCATCACTGTTTGATCTATTTTGAATAGGAAGCATATTAGACCTTGGAAGTTACTCCAGCACGCTAGCACAGATAATTGGGACAGTTGGTTGAGAAAGATAAAAACTAATGAGTTAATACTATCATCTTTTTATCAAAATAGTCTGTAGATGCACATAAAAAAAATCCCCAGCATGTCTCTGTTCCTGTCTGTCCCCAAAGAGCAAAAAATATCACAAAGACCAACCTGCCGTACAGCAAGGCAGCGTCTCTGTTCGACTGGAGACCACCGTAGAGAGGAGATGGATTTTTACATTTTTCATTAGCGTGCAGCTTAGACAGTTGAACTCTATTGTAATGTCTTCAGGAAGTATCTGATCCATTCTATTATCACTATGACAAAGAGAAAGAATTGCTTATGATTTCGGAAAGGTCACACTGAACCAATGTTCTGCCTGTATGTGCTCCAGGTATGATGAAGATAATGGGGGGGGGGGAGTTTAAAAGATGAAGTTTACAGTCAGATATATACGAAAAGAATTAACATTTAAAAAGAAATCCTTATCTGCAAGACATTTGCTACCCTCCTATTTTTCTTCCAAGCACTGGCTGGCAGTTTGTATTTTTATACATATTTATTTGAATGAGACTATAGGCTCATTTCAGTTATATTGGTTGAAACATAGGTAACTAGTAACTACAGTCACGCTAATAGTGTAAATTAGGATTATGCTTATTCATAAGGAGTTTGCAGCAGTGACTGTAACCTAGGCATGGGACACCGGGGAGAATACCGGATACTGGATTTACTGGTATTGGATTTCTCTGGTACCGGATTTACTGGTATTGGCATACCTGATTTTAACATTGGCCGCGTTACTGGATTTTTTACATTGCGGCTGTTGACTTCAATGGCCGCAATGTAAAAAATCCAGTAAAGCGGCCAATGTTAAAAATCCGATATGCCAGTACAGGTAAATATTAGATTTATCTGATTAAGCCGATACACCCAAATACCGGCAATATCGGTTTTCGGGAGAACCGGAATTCCCACCCCTACTGTAACCCCTAGGTGATGTCGGGATCTGGGAGTTCTCTTTATTATATAGGGCATTTTTAGACACACACGTTTTTTCACCCGGACTTAAGAGTCTGGGTTTGTCAAACTCCTGCATAGGGTATTTAGATGCTCCCACCCCCTACCAGAAGTCACCCCGGCATCATTGCAAACAGCAGCACTGATGACTCCCACTTGTTTTGAGAAGTGGACATGGTAAGTCCTCTAATATACCAAGTCTGCTTCTCAAAACATGCGGGACTCACTGGTGCTGCTGTTTGCAAAGGTGTCTGGTTGTCTTGGGGGGTGGGTTCTAAACTCCTCATGTGGTTCTAAACTCCTCATGTGGTTCTAAAACCTCATGTGGTTCTAAAACCTCATGTGGTTCTAAACTCCTCATGTGGAATTTTGCAGAACCCAGATTCTTAAGTCCAGGTGAAAAAAGTGTTGTCTAAAAACACCCACAGTGATGAGCGTTTTTAGACAAACTCAGGATGGACTCAGGACGTGACTCAGGACGTGACTCAGGACGGACTCTCCGGTCCACCGGGGGCGCCTTCTTGGAGGTCCCCCGCGTAAAGTGGGGGGCTACAACGTAGAGGGCGTTCTCGGTGGCTGGGTCCCGGTTGTGGAATTCCATCCCAGACGAAGGACGACTGTCCCCGAATCTTCTGGCCTTCCGACGGACCAACAAGACATGGCTGTTCTCCCAGGTCTTCGGAGGCGGGGAGGGGAGGGTGGGCTAAATTTTTGTATGGGGGTATTTTTAAATTGTTTTAAATATCTGTGTATATTTTTATATTTTTATATAGTGATAAATTGTTTATTTTATGTTGGAAGCTACCCTGAGATGCCATAGGCATAGGGGGCGGCATATAAATGGAAATAAATAAATCCCTTAACACTTAAACAGACAAATAGTGGGAGGGGAAACAGGGCATTAAAAATAATGATAAGCACTTGCAAATCCACCCCATTTTGAAATGGATGACATCATTCTGGGTGTGTATCCAGTCAAAGAGATGGTCATGCAGCTGCATGGTGTCAGCTGCTCAATAGTGTCTTCTAGAGCTGCCTGAAAAAATGGGTAAACCAGGCAAAACAGCAGTATCCAACCCGATTCGGAAACATCGAGTATTTATTGGTACCTGATTGGTGGTGCCCAATGGGCTGCCTGATTTACCAAAATACCATTTCCGTTATCCAGTTTCTGATTTCCATTATCGATTTTCACATTTTCTATTATTATTTGTCCATTCTTCCCATGTACTAAGATAGGAAAAAGGTCAGCAAAATTCAGAAACACGCAACACATTTATTTATTTATTTATTTTTCCATTTATATCCCGCCCCTCTTACAAAGCAACATGGGGCAGCTTACAAGCTATAAAACAGTAAAACAATAATCACACTAAAAATACAATATAGTAAAATAAATAAAACTACAAGTTCTTATAAAACTCTGGTTAGTGCAGAAAAAAAAAAGAACAGAAAATAAGTTCCCTCCCCTCAACCCATCTAACCAGGAACAACCATCGGGTTTAACAGCTAGTTCCCCAAGAGCATTCCGGAACCCTTCTGGTTCCATAAGTCTCCTGGGGTGGACCATCCAAACTTGTCCCACACCCCTACATTAAGGCAGGTGTGCTAGGATGGAGGTTTGTAGGAGATAATTAGGGATGGGCGAACAGATAGCGGTTCGGGTTCAGCCGTTCGGTTCTTGCATTCGGGTTCGTGTGTTCGGCTGGGTCGCCGGGTTTGGGTTCGGTCATTCTGTTCGGCCATTCCGTTCGGATTCGGCCATTCGGCCAAAAAAATAACATGAGAGCACGGGAAGCCGTAATCGTGCTGGAAACCGGAAATTTATTTATTTATCTATATATTTATTTTCAGAAATAATTTGTTGTTGGTGTGTGTTGTATGGGTGACCTTTTTGAGTGTGTATGTGTGTGTGTGTGCGAGTGTGTGTGTGTGTGTGTGTGTGTGTGTGTTTTAAAAAAAAAAATGAAGAAGTCTGTAGTTTTGATCCCCCGGCTGGGGCCAACTTGCCGGTCATGGGGGAGGAGGATGAGGAAGAGGTAGAGGTTGCTGCCCCTACTATACCTCCGGTGGTGGTGTCCATGTCCAGCTCCTCATCTGAGGACCCAGAAGCGGGCTCAGGAGGTGATCCCAGGTTTGTAAACTTTTTTTTTACTTTGAGGACAAGAAAGGCTCTATCCGTTAGAGCAAGCTCACTGGCGTGCGGGTAGGTGCATGGATGGTGGGCATCAGGCAGGCACAAACAGTGGGCATCAGTGGGTGGCAGCAGATATCTGCCACAGAGAGAGAGGGTACTGTAGTGTGGGGGGCTCTGGCACGAGCAGCACCCCCACCCAAACATGTGTCAGACTAGCAAGGATCTCCACACTCCAGTTGCCATCCCATTCCCTACGCATCGCCAAATAAGGGCAGGGTCTTTCCTCCAGCCAGGGTCACATCTCCTGTTACCATCCCTAGCACCCCAAGGAGGGCAGGATTTTCACATGCCATCCAGGGCCTTCCTAGTTGCAATCCCAAGCACCCCAAGGAGGGAAGGATTTGCACATGCCTGCCATCCAGCCAGGGTCTCTCCATTGCCATCCCAAGCAGCACCCCAGCGAACACAGGATTTGCACGTGCCATCCAGGGGCTTTCTAGTTGCAATCCCTAGCATCCCATAGCACCCCTGGGAGGGAAGGATTTGCACGTGATTTCTAGTTGCAATCCCTAGCACCCCAATGAGGGAGGACTAGTATAGAGCCATCATCATAAATGCATGATATTACTTTGGTGTTCTTAATGTGTTCCCATTTCAGAGAGAGATTGGATGGCCACCGAGTCCACCCACTTGTGGAGACAGAATGCAGGCAGGGCTTGACAGACCATTGGTCTGACACAGTATGGCACTTTTTATGTTCCTATCTTTTTCTGATCTTTTTAGCGCTGCAGAAAGTTTTCCACCGGCAGAGGGAGGGGACCACATCAGGGCTCATAAACCATATTGAGAGGAGCAACGGCCTGAGAGTGAGGTAGCTGGGTGAGGAGGAGTCTCGAATGGTGGCTGTGTAGCCTCAGCGACAGAAGAAGGAGGAAAGGCAAGCCGCAAATGGTGGCATATAAGCCCTTCCCCTCCCCCCCCCCTCCAGCCCCGACGTGGAGACCCCCAGGCCCCTGGAGGATGCAGAGGCCAAGTTTCAGTGGGCCACCCGGGGCCATGTTGCACAGGTCCAGCGGTCTTCTGCTGACCTGGAGAACTGCCTGTTGGAGCATCTGCAGGCAGTCCAAGTGGACTGGCAGAAGGTGGAGGCATACGGGCAGTATGTCTCCACTGAGCTGTGCTGCATGCAGTTGTACCACCAGGCGCTCTCCAAGGGGCAATGGGACATGAAAGAGGGGTTGGAGTTTTCCGTGGTCAACGGCATGCTGGACGAGTCCGAGGTCAGCGGCCCTCAGGCATGCGAAGCGCCCCAAGGTCTGTTGCCTTTCTCCCAATTCCCAGGGGACAGGCCCAGTGGCAGCAGAGCCAGAGGCTCTTAGTTTACTTAATAAGTTTCATTTACAAGTTTCCTTTTGTTTTATTAAATGTTGTTGTTGTTGTTGTTGTTGTTGTTTTGCTTTCTTGTTATGTAAAAAGTTTTAATTAAAGTTGTTATATTTATTGTTATGAGCCTCATTTGACCTGCCCAATCTTTTATCCCTATGTGCTGAAGTTCTGGCTGGCAGGTGGCAGAATCTCACACAGCTTGTCGATCCCTTCCAGCATCACCTGCTGCCACCTCATGTAGCGTAGTTATTAAGCCAAAGATGTGCTGTGCCAGCAGCAGGGTCTCAACTAGCAGAAATTCCCCCAGGAGGTGCAGGGCTTGTTTGTGTGGGTAGGTGTGACAGAGAGAAAGAGAGACAGGCTCCTCGGCAGTGGACAGCAGGCGGCAGGAGCTGGTGGTCAGAAGGGCTTTTAGTTTCAGCAGCCAGCTTCAGCGGGCATCCACAGGCGGGTGCAGAGGAGTAGGCTTTTGGGGAGGGGGGTCGGCTGGCGTGCAGGCACCGGGCTTCTGGATGCAATGGAATGGAATGCAGCCCCCAGTGACTGGAGTGATGGTCCTATAATCTCGTTGATGGTCCCTGGGATGGGCAGGCATGACTGAATCAGGGGTATTGGAATGACAGCCTAAAGCCTATGGTGCAAACTTAATTTGATCAGGCGATAGGTGGTAGAAGGGCAGCAGGTACAGGGACACACACAGGTAGGCAGCCACTGACAGGCAGGCAGACACATATAATACATTGTGTGTTGTATTCCATCTCATTACGGTAGGTTTGCTGTGTGCTGGATGTGGGCGATGGGCATTAATGGGCACATGAGCACAGATGGGAGTTCTTCCTGGTTCTGGCACATGGCAGCCAGGATATACCTACCTCTCCCCCTCTAATCCCCATCTCCCTCATTCTAGCTGGGAGCCCCCCTCTTTCAGCATGGGTGGAATTGTGTCTGTCTTTCCTTCAAGCAGTGGGTGGTCTTTCTCTCTCTTGTATTTCTCTCTCTCTCTCTCAGAAGCAACCTGGGTGGGCAACCAGGCACCTTGGCATGAGAGGCAGGAAAGTGGGATGAGGCATACTTTGAGCTTGGTGGCAACCTGAGATACAGAACCCTTGGCACGGGTAACATATAGGTCTGGCAGCAGCAGCTGTTTCTTTATACCATGGCATCATGGCACAGACAGAATATAGGCCTGGCCTGGGGGCCATTGGCACTGGAAGAAGCAGACATTGGTGGCCATGGTAGAGAACCCTTTGCACGGATAGTGTATAGGCTTAGGATCTCTTAGACAGTCAATCTTAAGAGACAGTTTGGGATATAATCTCCCATTCCTCCTTGTTGTACCCTGGAGGTGCCTCAATGTCTGTCTCCAGTTCCACCTCATGCAGGGTGGCTTTCTGTTCAAGAAGCCGCTCAAGCATCAGGAAGGTGGAATTCCACTTGGTGGAGACATCCTGGATAAGGGTGTGCACCAGGGACCCTTGCTCAGCCTGCTTCTCCCAGAGTAGCTCGCTGCCCTTCACACTGCGGTTGAAGAAGTCCACTAGCTTCCTCCGCCGCTCGACCAGGGAGCTAAGGGTGCCTGGCCCAATCCCCTTCTCCCCCAAGCTCAGAGCATCCTACACCATGAGATGGAGGGTGTGTGTGGAGCAAGGGATGCTCGTTAAGGCCCCGTCATGGACTGCCTTTAGGATATTGGCCATGTTGTCTGTGACCACACAGCCCTTGGTGAAGGCTGCAACTTGTATGAACCACTCCCTCACCATGGTGTCTGGGTCTCCCTCGAAGTTCCTCACAGTGTGGGAGCTGTCCATGACTTGGGTCTGAAGCAGGGTCCACCTATACCCTGCTTCAGGTCCCCTCCTGCCACTGCCAAGCGCTGGCTTTGGGTCCTGCCACCAGCGTGTGGTCACTGCCAGGTAGGCGTGCTGGGCGTTTCTGGTGGACCACAGCTCCAGGGTGAAGTGGACCGTTGCCCTCCCCCCCCAGTCCCTGCAAGCTGCTCCCTCACCTGCTCCTTCAAAGCCCTTCTAGAGCTGGGGCACCACAGTCCAACTCAGGGTGGAGCGGGAAGGCAACTTAAAGTTGGGGGCCAGGAACCCAATCAGCCGCTGGAAGCTCTTGTCCTCCACAATTGACAAGGGCTGGCCATCCAGGGCAATCATCTCAGCCAACAGGCGCTTGGCTTTCTCCTGGAAGGCTGTGCCACGGCGCCCTGCCGATGGCCTTGAACGATCCCCCCACCCCATCTCCTCCATGGTGTACTGATGGGACTGCTGGGGAGGCTCCTGCTGCTGTTCTGTCTCCATACTGCTCCTGCTGCTAGAGGCAGCAGAAGTTGGTGCAGGATGCTGGCCTGCTGAAGGAGCCAGGCAACTGGCTTCTGGAGTAGGGAACCCACTGACATCCACTTCCCCTGCCTTCCCGCTGAGCAACACAGCACTGTGGCATGCCTTGAGGTGCCTGATCACTGCAGTTGTGCCAAGGTTGGCAAGCACCTGCCCATGCTTCACCACCTTATTGCACAGTGTGCACTGCACCTCTCTGGGATCATCTGCCCGTACCTGCTTAAAATGATCCCAGACAGAGGATTTCCCCCCCCTTCTGCCTTCTTGCCCACCCCGGCGGACGCACTGCTGCCATCTCTGCTGGGAGGGGAAGACGTTCGTGGCACTGGTGACGCAGCTCTGGGAGGAGGGTCAGACATCATCTTGGGTACATATATCTCCTCTGCGACACTAGTGTCAGCCTCTTCCTCACTGTCTGCGATCACAGTGATGTCCCGTGAAGGGGAGTACTGGGACCCTGAGGCTAGACTGCCCATGCTCACCATGCTGCTGGCACTCTCCCTGTGCCCCCCTTTGTAGCTGCTAGTGCTGCTGCTGTTGTTGCTGCTGCTGCTGCTGCTGCTGCTGCTGCTGCTGCTCCTCTCCCTACTGACATTGCCCGGGGATCGGGCCCTGCCTCTAGCAGCCGGGGTGGGATCCACCAGCTCTGGGCTACTGGGGATCGCCTCGACAGTGGGGGACATTGGTGTCCCTGGAGGAACATCGGAAGCAGCACCAACACCTGCTCCAGCACCACCAGCAGCAGAGACAGATGCAACCTCAAGTCCTGCAGGCCTTCCAGTGCCCTACGTGTCAGTGGAGGGCACTGCCAGGAGGCATTGCAGAGCAGCCTGGTGCCCTAAAGCAGGCCTGCTGATTTTGGGAGAGGG
>QEPC01008446.1:4093653-4137981 GCA_003113815.1 Sphenodon punctatus | reverse complement strand
TATATATATATATATATATATATATATATATATATATATACACACACAGGATGGGGGGAATCACAAACAACACAAGGAGGGGTACAAAACTTAAATGAAACCTAAATCAATCTAATAATCCTACTCTAAATGAAATAACAGAGGAAGGGAATCAGGGATCAAATATAATATATGGGAGGGGGAAAGGATTCAATGGAGGGGGGAGGGAGGAAGGAACACAACACAGGGAACACAGGGGAGTAAAAAACAAAAAACCACTAAATCTATCTAAGCTAAGCTAAATAAATGAATGAGAATATGGGGGTTGATGGGTCGAATGGGTGAAATGGGAGAAGGATGGCTGGATTGGGAAGCTGGGAAATGGTGGGAGAGAGGGAGCCTTCTGAAACGCCTGCTGTTCAGGAACAGTGACTAGCTCAGAAGGTATTGGGAAGGGGGGAGGCAGATAGTTTTGTTTCTTGTTGCGCCCGCTTCACTGCAAGTCCCAATGGCTCCATGCAACCTAGCACGTGACCAATCACAGACTGCCAAGCCAGTGGTCTGAGGCGAAAAGGTATGGTGATTCGGCAGGCTGGCTGCTACTCCAAACCAGTCTCCACCCTCCACCCCTGGTGCCTGGAAGTCTGCTCCTCAACTGAGTCAGATGACTCCCCCTCCCTTCTACATTTGGCCTTCCAGTGACCTGACAGTAGACCATGTTTTAGCCCCCGAACTCAACCGAACGCGATCAGAACTGACCGAAGTGTTTGACCATTTCGACGTTCGGAATTGAGTTCGGTTCGGTATGTTCATGTTCATGTTCGGTCGTCTGAAAAGGCTGAGTTCGGGCCAAACTCCGAACTTCCGAACCGTGTTCGCCCATCCCTAGAGGTAATGGTCTGACCATGGTAAGGGTGAACACAACACACCCCCAACCATCACCCCCACCTCCCGCCTCAAGGTCAGTGCAGAAAACCAAATCCAGAGTGTGCCCCCCGCTCATGTGTTGGAACACTCACCACCTGGGACAGGCCCATGGATGCTATGGTGGCCATGAATTCCTGCTCCGCCCCTTGCAATCCTGCCTCAGTGTCGATATTGAATTCCCCCAAGAGAATAAGCTTAGAGGACTTCAAGAGCAGGTCCAAGACAAGAGCTGCTAGAGTCACCATGGATGCTGCTGTGCAGTGGGTGCATGGCACTCCAGAAGAATCCCTAACTTGTCCATGGACGGATTCTCCCATCTGTCTTTGGTCAAATCAACCAAAAAGTAGAGACACTCCATCCCAGATTGGATCTGCACTGAAAACCTCAATGGAACCAATACATACCTAAAAATAATAGCTACATCCCCCTCTCCCCATCCCCGACCCTCTAGTTTGGGCTGGTGCTGAATGGAGTACCCAGTCATAATGAAATCCAGCAAAATTGGCCTGGAACACTCATCTAACCAGGTCTCTGTCACACACATGAGGTCAGGCGCCCAATCCACGATTGCATCATGGATCAGAGATGATTTGTTGCCAACCAACTTCACGTTACTCAAAACCAGTGACAGACCAGGGTCTTCTGGGACCTCAATCACCTGGTTATCTGGGCCCGGGTGGGTGGACGAGAGAGGAATCGGAAATAACCACAGGTCCCTCCTGTCATGTTGGTATCTTTCCCCTCCTAGGGCCATAATTCCCCTGCCCCATCACAACTCCTATTGCTGCCACTCCACCCCCGGGGGGATGTCACCAGTCTAACTCCCGTCCCCAATGGTCTCTTCACCAAGGCAGTGGGGGAAGGGACCTACACCACCACCCTCAATCCTAGACAGCCCCCTACATAACCCTATAATGTAATCCCCGTTCCCTACTGTCACCAGGGGATGATCAACCTGAGGGGCCACCAAGCTGCACCAACCCCCCACCCCCAATCAACCATTTCACACCTAAATAAAATCCCAAACCACTAAAAACCTAACCTCATCCACTATCCTCCCCGCAACCTCACACTAACCCCAGTACCCACTGCACCCATTATAATATCATAACAATATGCTATTCCCCCATCCCCCACCCCCATGCCCCACCAAAGGTCACAGCCAAGGGCCCTTTTGAGTGGTGCTTATGTGTGTGGCATGTGAAGCGCACCTATGGTGCTGCCAAGCAGCACCGCCATTAAGACTTCCCCGGTCCGGAAGCAGGAAGCACCTGACGGGTATCCCTGGCCCCACCCCCTCTCCTCGTACAACAGAGGGGAGGGACAAGATGACAGTCGGGTGGGGGCAGGAACAGTACACCTGGCAGCAATAAGGTGAGCCCTCTCTAGCTCCCAGTCTTCTGGCGAGTGAGGAGGTAAATGATAGGTATGAGTTCATTGGCAATATTGTAATACCATTTGGTAAAATGGAAAACCATCATCTCAGAAATGATAATAGCCAATATTTCAGGTAAATGGCTGCCCAGTTCAGTAATCAGGTACTGATTGAGCTACCAACAGGTTACCTTGAACTTCTGTTTGATTTGGCCGGAAAGAGACTAGCGGGTCCTGTGGGGGTGTACACTTAGTTTTCATTATTACAATAATGAAAACAAAACCAATAATAATGAAATCAATACTGAATTTTGTTTTTGTTATTCGTTTTGTGTTTGTCTGGCGGTTACTTTTGGAGGGAAAATGTGGAGGGGGAGGGGGGAGCAAACATTTCAGAGCCATTTAGGAGGGAAACAGTGTTGAACTCTTGAACTGGACCTGTGATGGGAGGGGTGAGCAGACAGCAAGGATCTGATGGATGTAATCACTGGCCATTGAGCAGCACAAGCAGGTTCCAGCAGTCTCATGGCACCTGCCTCCTAGAACCAATCAGGGGTCTCTGGGGTGGGCACTGCAACCCTTTATGTTGTCAGGGAGAGGCTGTTTGGCTCTTGTTCTGTGTTAGCTCTTGCTGTGCCAGCTTGCGTTTTCAGAACTCTGGTAATTGCACTAAAAACTTTCCCCAGCCCTCAGTGTACGTTGCCACCTATACATATCATATACCTTAACTTTCCTTATCCCCCTTTACATTTTTCCTTTCCCCCTCCCCTGTCTGTCTCCTCCTGTACATATATATAGAGAGAGATAGGTATAGATTAGATATATTATAAATATATATATAGATTTGATATATACCTCATAGTTTTTTCCTTTTCTATCAAAATTAAAAATGACACCAGTAACAAAAATCAAAATTTCATTAATAACGAAAACAAAAACAACAGTTTTTAATAACAAAAACAAAAATGAAAAACTGCATTGGCACCAGTGCTGGTGGAGGTGATTAGCGCCTCCTTTCAGGAAGGGAAAGTGCAGGATTGTCTCAAGGAGGATGTGGTCCGGTCTCTCCTCAAGAAACCATCACTTGACGTTGGTTCCCTGGTGAGCTTTCAGCCTCTTTCTAACTTTCCCTTTTTAGGGAAGGTTATTGAATGAGTGGTGACCCAGAAGAAGCAGGCACATTTGGATAGCATTGATTTTCTTGATCCCACATCATCAGGCTTTTGCCCAGGTTATGACACTGAGATAGCACTTGTAGCTTTCATCAACAGTCTCCTGGTGGAGCTGGCTAGAGGCCATATGGCCCTGCTGCTTCTGTCAGAACAATCAGTGGCTTTTGATAACATAAACCGTGATAAGTTGGTGACTTGCCTGCAGGTCCTGTCCGAGGTTGACAGAACTGTCTTGTGATGGTTCCATTTTAACCCGCAGATAGATATCAGTGGGTGGTACCAGAGGAATGTGCATTCTCCCCTGGGGGCCTCCCTTGTGAGGTTCTGCAGGGTTTCGTTCTGTGTCCCCTCTCTTGTTCAATATGTATATGCAGCTGCTGGACAAGGTTGTACACAGCTGTGGGGTTCATTGTCATCAATATGCTGACGGCACCCAACTGTATCTTTTTTTTTTTCAACCTACCCAGGCATTGATGTCTCATTGCTATCCTGATGTTTCGCTACTGTGGGGATTGGATGAAGTCAAGCCGAATGAATCTCAATCCCGACAAGACAGAGGTGATGCTGATGGTCAGGGTGGGTGATCTTGGGGAGGGGTTTGTTCCCATTATACGGGTATCCGCCCTTCATTGGTTCCATCTGTGTGAAGTCTGGGGTGCTCCTGGATTCACAGCTAAGCTTGGATTCTCAGGTGTTGGCTGTGCCCAGGAGCGCTTTTGCTAATTATATCTGGTGAGGAAGCTCCATCCATATGTCTCAGACTCTGATCTCGCCACTGTCATCTATGCATTGGTCACCTCGAGGATGGACTATTGCTTTGTGTTCTTTGTGGGGCTGCCCATGGTGATAGTCTGGAAGCTTCAGCTAGTGAAAAATGCAGCAGCCCACCTGTTGACCGGGACAAGTCACAGGCAGCACATTCAGCCCGTGCTCCGAGCTTTGCACTGGCAGTCTATTGTCTTCCATGCCTGATTCAAGGTGCTGGTTTTGACATTTAAATCCCTACACAGCCTGGGCCCTGCTTACCTGAAAGATCACTTCACCCCCTGGCGAACCCTAACGGTCATCCGGGAGCACCGTCCTGGAGGTCCCTTGGTTTTGGTGAGTCTGTACGGACAGGTGGACATTTTTGGTCGCTATGGAATGCCCTCCCAGTAGAGATTTGCCTCAGCTCAGATATCCTTGCTTAATGTCAACATTGTAAAGCCTGGTGGTTCTGTCAGGCATTTGGTGGGGGTGAAGGGAGGGTGAGATGGGTCAGGTCGAAGTGTATGGGTGTTGCTTCTATGCAGTTCAGGGTAGTGATGTTCTATTATGTATTTATGGGTTGTATGTACTTTTAGATTTATATTTTTATATTTATTATGTTATTGTTTTATTGTTTATTGTTTATATAATGTTGTTAGTCACCCCGAGTCACCGTAGGCAAGAGGGGTTGGGTAAAAATGCAATCAATTAATAAATAAATAAATAAATAAACTTTAGGTATAACCCGCTGGTGAGAAATTAGCTACCCATTTTGGCTCTATCCTGAAATAGGTAGCTAATTTCCCAGATGATATCCCTTGTGGGCAGTAGGCTTGGTTGTGGGAGAGAGAAGTCATTTTACAGATGGGTAACTGTGGTTGAGTGATAGTGCCTTGCTCAAGAAAGTTCATGGCTAAGGCGAGATTGGAACTTTGGTCTTCCAGTCCATGTCAAATATTTTACCCACATGCAGGCAAACTGTTTGCAGCCTGAACAATGAAATTCCTAGGACTGTGTAGGTAAAGCTTCATTCCAAAGATACTCCAAATGTGAAAACAGCTCCTTTGTTCAATTCCTTCCCTTTAAATTAAATTTCTCAGTCCCCTTAGTCCTCCGTTCCCTTTACTCACATCACCTGATCAGTCTCCTCCCTCACTCCCTCAGAAAGCTCCCTGTTGTAAGGAAAGGATGGGTCAGAAAACAGAGGTAAACAAAAGAAGAGCTCCAAATGATACAGGACAGGCGTAGTAAGCATCAGAGGGTTTAGGAGCAGGAGAAGGGAGGCTTCTCAGCTGCTTCTCCAAACTCGGGGACAACTAAGCTCATCATGTTGATGTCAACCCAAATCTCCTTGCCTTCTGACAAAACTGTAATACCTGACTTGTTCATCAGGTGTTTGGGGGGGACGGGGAGTAGGATGGGTTAGGGGGCTAGTTGGTGTGTGTTTTTGTTCTGGTCACTGAGAATGTTATGCTTTGTTACTATGGTTTTATATTTATGTATTTATATTGGTATCAATAATGTATTTTAAATTCAATTGTGAGCCACCCCAAATCACCTATGAGAGAAATATTTGTAATAAATAAATAATAAATAGAGGTCCTAAGGAGGAAGGGATCGAATCACAGTAGTATGGGAGGGATGAATCGGCTAACAGAGGAACAGGGTCAAGGCAACGGAGTCTAGGTCAGGTGGAGAGGAGGAAACCAGGGCAAAGCAGAACCAGAGTCAGAATCAGAGCCAGAGACTGTGAGTCAGGGAACTAGCAGCCACTAGAGTCAGAGTAGTGTAGGAGTCAGGAACCGGTACCAGAGAGAGAGAGGAAGTCAGAAGAAAGAGGAAGGATGAACAAAAGAGTTTTTCTGCCCAACTTTCTATTGCTACCAACCTGGCTTCATACTGCTGGCAGCCAACCAGGAAGATGGGAGGTCAGGCTACAGAAGAAATGGATGGGACGAGAGGCGAAGCACATATCAGAGAGACAGGAGATGGGCGTGGTCAGGACAAGGACTGGAGGAGCCCGGGGAAGGTAGCTAAGGCCGTTTTTAGACAATTGTGGCCGCGCCCACGCTTGTTTTGAAAAAATGCCGGGAGCCGGGATCAGACAATACACTCCGGGAAATCACGCACCTGGAAGGGGGACACACATGGTTTTCCGGCCATGATTTGATGGGGTTCAAAAATTGACCTGGTCAAATGCGGCCGGAAAAGCATGCACATCCCGCTTCCGGGCGCGTGATTGCCCGGAGTGTATTGTCTGATCCCGACTCCTGGCATTTTTTCAAAACAAGTGCAGGCGCGGCCGTGATCATGTAAAACGGCCTAAGTCAGAGACAGGCCAAGGTGGTGGCACCAGGGGCCAGCCATGATTCCAGAAGCCTTTCCCCCTTACTTCCCTATCCCTTACTCACCCTATCAGTCCCTTTTCCTGTGAAAGTGTCCTGTCCTTCCTTTTACCACTTGGTGTTTAATTCAGCACTCAGTTTTTAATTGAGTGCTGAATTGAGCAATCACAGCAAAATTTATTTCCATTGGAAACAGAACGTTCATCTGTGCTCACACGCTGAAGAAGCTTATTGGCTTTTCCACCGTTTTCACTAGTTTCCATTCGGTAGTTGTCACTGTTCAGTACTTTGACATTCTTCCTAGGCAGGAGCAGCTACACACCACGTAACTTTCCTTACATGCTGCTTATGTTTGCTTGTTTATGATCACAAGTTCACTAAGCAACTTTAATCATTTTCTATATTGGTTCTTGCCTCCACAGCCCCTGGGGGTGGACACAGGCCACACATGACTCTTGGTACTGGCCTGTGCCAACCCTGTTCAACTTTTGAAATATAATGGAAAATGGCAGAAACAGTGAGAAAGCTGGTAAGTTTCTGTATTGCATGAATCTCAGCGAATGCCGTGTTTCTGATGGAAGCAGCACTTCCTGAGATTTCTTTTTTTCAGGCCTAATGAAACTATTGGAAGTTAACTGGTGGAAAATAACAAAAAATACAGAAAATTACCCAAAAATATCATAAAATACAAGAGCACATACACACACACACACAAATGGCCGATAAAGAAAGGTGCCGAACTCAACAACAGTGGAAGCATGGATTCAATGGATAGCGAGTAGGGGTGTGCAGTCTTTTTTTGTTACTAAAATGAATGGAGCCCCATTTGTGTTTTTTTAAATGATTGATTGATTGATTGATTGATTGATAGATATTTTGGAACATTTCTATCCTGCACCCTCCTGATCACACAGTAGCTCAGGGTGGCTCACAACAAAATCCAACGCTATAAAATCAACAATTAAAATCGCAACTCAAAATTTAAAACTCATTAACATTTACTAAAAGAGCGGAACCAACCCATCCCCCCAATCCACCCCCCTTCCCATCTCCCTCTCCAAAGATCTGGCAGAACAGCCAGGTCTTACAAGTCTTTGGAAAGAGGGGAGGTCTGGGGCCAGGCAGGCCTCCGTCAGGAGGGAATTCCACAGTCTAGGAGTGGCCAGCAAGAACATCCTCCTCATCATTTCTATCCAGGAAACCTGGAGTACTTAATCACCATCTGGGAAACCCAGAGTTGGGCGTTCACTGCCGACAACAGGGTCTGCACCACAGCCCAGGGCATGAGGTGGTCCCACAGGTAAGCGGGAGCCAGGCCATTTACAGCTTTATAGGTCATTACTGACACCTTGAATCAGGCCCAGAAGACAATAGACAGCCAGTGCAGAGAACAGAGCACTGGTGTAATGTGCTCACAATGACCCATCCCTGTCAGGAGACGGTCCGCTGCATTCTGCACCAGCTGTAGACTGTGGGCCATCACCAAGGGTAGTCCCACGTAGAATGCATTCCAGTAGTCCAATCTAGAGGTAATGAAGGCATGGGTGATTGTGGTCATGTCAGTCCAAGACATACGGCCACAGTCATTGCACCAGATGTAACTGGTGAAAAGCGCTCCCTGCCACAGCCACCACCTGGGAATCCAGGCGGAGCTGCAAATTGAGAATCACCCTCAGACTACGTACCTGAGTAGCTAAAGGGTGGGAAACCACATCAGTGACAGAAGCCACCACCTCCTCAGCCCAACCCACCAACATCACCTCCATCTTGTCAGGATTCAACCTCAGATGGTTCACCCTCATCCACTCCCCCACACCCGACAAACACCGGGTAAGCACCGAGACTGCAAGGTCTGGGTCTGCAGAAAAAGAGAGGTAAAGTTGTGTATCATCGGCATACTGATGACACCGTATGCCGACCTCTCTCATGACCTCACCAAAGGATGCATATACATGTGGAACAGGAGTGAGGACAGAATAGAACCCTGCTAGTAACAAAAAACGCCAAAACAAATGAATAAGCAAACCGTTTAAAATTTTTTTGTTCTAAAAAGACTATAAAAATCTCTGTGCATGAACAAACTGCCCGCCGGAGTCATTCTGAGCGTAAGCACTCTTTTCCATAACAGCACAGGCTTCTTTGGCATCATTTTGAAAAATGGAAGCCAGTCTGCACATGTTCAGAATGACTGTCCCTTTTTTAAATGGCACCAATGCTGCCAGTGCCATTTTGGAAAAGGACTGTACATGTGCAGAATGGACAGGTAGCCATTTGGTACATGTGTGGGTGATATTTTTAATATTATTTTTTAATTTGAAAAAAGAGAAACATTTCATTTACAAAAAACCCTTGAAAATGATGGGGTTTTTGTAAACTAAAACGAAAACAAATGGGGTGACTTCTGCATACCCATAATCGTGAGGAAATATTGCCAAACAGTTTCAAGCACTGTCAAAAGGTAGATGTTTCCTTTTGGTATGGGAACAGTTTTTCTCTCCTCAGCTCTAGCCCCATTTGCATAACATATCATGGAGACCCAGAAATAGAACCTAGGTCTTTGGAGTACCAATTTAGTAGACTGCTGCCCATCCAGTGTTACTCTAATTTGCACCAATGAAAGTCAAGCGAATACCTGTCCTACTTAGAGATGAAATGGGTACCCGATTTGGTACCCATGGGTAATATCAGGATTTTCTGCTACCATTTTGGGTATCCGGAATACTGGTATTGTTACCCAAATACCATTTGAGTACACAAAAAACTAAATTCTTGGTTACTGGTTTTTCGAATACCTGAAATGACTCTGAAAACCAAAATAATACCCCCAATGTTTCCAATATATAAATAAAAATATATAAAATTAGGACAAAACTGATTTTCCAGTTTATCGGTTGTCTGTATTTTAGATTTCAGGTACACAATCAAAAAGCGGCCCAGCTACCAAACTGCACACAAAATATTTGGTTCGATTCAGCCACCAGAAATTTGATGGGTGGCATTCCCATTTCTGTGCATAATTGTTTTAGCTCTAATCCTACTTTCACTATTTCCCGTTCAAACTTGTTCCCAAGTGTCAGAAGCAGAGACTGATTGTGATGTCACTAATGGCTGATAATTATTTCATTGAATGATTAAGCAAAGAGAAGAAATTAATTGTGAAGGGGGAAGCAGGTGGTTTATTTGCGTTTCTGGCTACATTTGATAATAAGTGGCTAATTATTATTAATTCCTTTGGCAGCCTTCATAATAACATTAATCATGGCAAAACTCCTTGAATGTTAAGGTGGACATGACATGATATTCTGTCCCCACTGAACAGGTATCTTCATCTGCACAGGAACTGAAGAAGTCAAGAAGACAATGGGTGAAGCCAAATAACCTGCATGGGTCCGATCTCTCCCAAGACCCATTGCGGGCAATCACTGCTGTCACGCTGTGGGGCAAGTGCAGGGAGCCGGGCAGATGGTCACAGGGAAGCCAGTTCGTCTTTCCATGTCCTCCTTCCCTCCCCCAAATCGACCATGACATGGCCATGCTTGATGGGCAACAGTGCCTGCCACTCACAACCCCACTGCGCAGTTCACTGTGCTGTGGTGCAGAAGGGGCTCAACACAAGAGTTGTGCTGCTCTGGGAAGCCTTATCCCATATAGGGTAAGGCTGCTCCTCGATGCATCCTTGGGATTTTTCCGAGGACGCATGACATAGCAGCTAGAGCTGATGCGGCAGCAGCTGTTACCGCACCGCGATTCCATTCTGCCATTTTGGAATTGCCCGCGCCACACCGTGGATTTTCTGTGGACATTCTGCTAATTCCGCTGGCATTCTGCAAATTGTGGAATTGCGGAAAAATTGTGGAAACTGTTGGAAAACCGCTGTTCCGCTATTTTGTGGCGCTGGAGGAATGGCGGAAGTAGCAGAAATTACATGTTTCCACTATTTTGCAAAGCCTGTGGAAGTAGCAGAATGAAATTAGTGGAACTGCGGAAGTAGCAGAATGAAAGCCTCTGCCATGCCGTACCACTAATTGCAGAAACGCTGTTTCCGGCGGAAATAGCTACCACTGCAACATTCTGCTACAGCCCTAATAGCAGCTAGTTGTTCACCCTGCCTTAGGGCATGGGGAATATCTGGTGGGTGCCAGACACGAGCCACTGCATTGCATGGTTTGCTTGTCCAGACAGGGGTGAGGCTACGCAAAGTATAGTAACCTCTTCTACCTGCCTCATATGGCTGCACTCAGTGTGTGAGGCCACAGAAGAAGTTAACACAGCTTGGACAATGTCTCTGACTTTGAGCAATGTTATCCGACTTTGAACAAGATTAACACATGATGCAATGGATTGTATGGTCAGCGGCTGCCAGATATTCACCCAGCCCCATCCTGGATCTGGCAGTTAGTTGAAATGATGTGATGCACATGCCAAAGAAGGCTGGTGACACATCACCTGTTAATGTTGCCCAAAGTGGGATTACACTGCCCAAAGTGTGTTAATGGGCTACCTCCCATGTGGCTGGGTCCATCCAACAGTACCATAGAGCACCAGGCATAGTTCACCATTCCCAGCATCTATTTAATGGCTGGGGGGGTGGGATAGTGGGCGGGGGATGGTGGGTGAGGCATGCATGGGTCACCCATGCATGTGGATGACTCTTCAGTCTGCTCTGGAGTGTGGCGGGAATTGTGACAGCGGCTAGACAATTCACTTTCCCTGTAGGGGAGGACAGATCATGAAACTTGCTCTCTCCACTGGCCCAAACTGTGGAAGCCGTATTTGCCCTCCCCAGGGAATCCAGTGGATCGAGCCTGGACTTTCTCATGTGGCTTCTCCAATTTCTTTACCTTTGAAAACAATGTTCTGAATATGGATCTTCAAGGGTCTCCTACAGTGGGGGATGGAGATAATGCAGATATGGAGATATGGAGATATGGAAAAATGGAAATATTGTTAAACAATTTTACAGGGAAGCTAAGGACATTGCAGAGAAGCTGAATGAGTTCTTTGAGTCAGTCTTCACTGAAGAGGATTTTGGGGAGGTACTCACGCCGAATCCTTGCTTTGTGTGTGAGGAATTCAAAGAGCTGTTACAAATCAACATGACATTGGAGGATGTTGTAGGGCAAATTGACAAACTGAATACTTACAAGTCACCAGGGCCAGATGGCATTCACCCCAGAGTACTGAAGGAACTCAAATATATATATAGCTGTTTATTGTTTTAACCGTAGGTCATAACAACTCAAATATGAAATTGCAGACATACTGTTAGTAATTTGTAACCTGTTACTAAAATCTGACACTGTACCTGAGGACTGGGGCACCTAGTAACCCTGATATTTAAAAAGGGTTCCAGAGGCGATCCTGGAAACTACAGACCAGTAAGTTTGACGTCTGTGCCAGGCAAAATGGTGGAAACCATAATTAAGGACAGAATTACAGGGCATATTGACAAACATGGCTTAATGGGGAAGAGTCAACGTGGATTTAGTAATGGTAAGTCATGCCTCACTAACCTGTTGGGATTCTTTGATGGTGTAAATAAGCATGTGGACAAGGGAAACCTAGTAGATATAGTGAACATGGATTTCCAGAAAGCATTTGATAAGGTGCCTCATGAGAGACTCTTGAGAAAATTAAAAAGTCATGGGATAGGAGATAGTGTCTTACTATGGATTAGAAATTGGTTAAAAAGATTGAAAGCAAAGGATTGGACTAAATGGTCAGTTTTCACAATGGAGAGATGTAAAAAGTGTTGTGCCTCAGGGATCTGTATCGGGAGCGGTGTTGCTTAATGTATTCATTAATGATTTGGAAAAGGGTGTTAAGAGTGAGGTGATCAAATTTGCAGACGACACCAGGTTATTCAAGGTAGTTAAAACACAAACAGACTGTGAGGAACTGTAATGGGATTTTATGACACTGAGTATCTGGACAACTAAATGGCAACTGACATTTAATGTGGACAAGTGCAAAGTGATGCACGCAGGGAAAAATAATCCAAACTATTTTTAAATTTATTTTATTTATTTAAAATTTATATCCCACCCCTCCTGCCCACAGGGCAGCCCAGGGTGACAAATAACATTCATTTAAAACAATATAAACATTTTAAACAATTTAAAATACAATATGTGGGGAAAGCCCCCATTCCCGCCCCCACCCCACCCCTACCCCTCACCAAAAGCCTGACGGAACAGTCAGGTCTTACATATATGCTGAAACAGCAGGAGAGTGGGAGCTAGCTGAGCCTCCTCCGGGAGCGAATTCCACAGCACAGGGGTGACCACCAAAAAAGATCTAACATCGGTGGCCACCCGCCTCGCCCGGGGAACCTCCAAAAAGGTTCCCACGGATGATCTCAAGGGTCGCACGGGCACATGGGGAGTGAGGCGGTCCCGCAGATAAGCAGGGCCCAGGCCGTGAAGGGCTTTAAAGGTTAAAACCAGCACCTTGAACCTGGCCCGGTGCTTTATAGGCAGCCAGTGCAGAGCCCGGAGCACTGGTGTCATGTGCTCCCTGCGACCCGCCCCCGTCAGGAGACGGGCCGCGGCATTCTGCACCAGCTGCAACCTCCGGACCAGCTTCTCGGGCAGCCCCACGTAGAGCGCGTTGCAGTAATCCAGCCTCGAGGTGATGAAGGCATGGATGACAGTGGCGAGGTCGGAGTCTGAGAGATACGGCCGAAGCCGCCGGACAAGATGTAACTGCCGAAACGCACTCCCCGCCACGGCCACAACCTGAGATTCCAAGCTGAGCCGCGAATCAAGGAGCACACCCAGACTCCGCACTTGAGACACCATGGGGGGGCGAACCCCCCCAACAAGAGGAGATTCAACCACCCCCAGGCTCCCCAAGCCCTCGCCCACCAACATCACCTCCGTCTTGTCAGGATTCAGTTGCAGATGGCTCAACCTCATCCAAGCCCCCACAGCTGACAGGCACTGGGAAAATAAGGAGACTGCATGGCCTGGGTCGGTGGAAAAGGAGAGGTAGAGCTGAGTGTCATCAGCATACTGATGACACTGCATGCCCTGAAACCCCCTCACGATCTCCCCTAACGGCTGCATATAGATGTTAAACAAGAGGGGGGACAGAATGGCACCCTGCGGGACTCCACACGTGAGGTCCCGGGGGGAAGACGTACACTCCCCCAAGACCACCCGGTGAGTTGTCCCGGCCAGGAATGAACGAAACCAGTCCAAGACCGTTCCGCCAATTCCGGCATGGTCCCGCAGGCGAGTCACCAACACCTCATGATCGACTGTGTCGAATGCAGCCGAAAGGTCTAGCAGGACCAGTAAGGTCTGACGACCCTGGTCCAACGCCAGACGGAGATCGTCAACCAAGGCCACCAATGCCGTCTCCGTACCATACCCAGGCCGAAACCCAGACTGGGAGGGATCAAGGAAACCGATGTGGTCCAGATGCTCCTGGAGCTGTCGTGCCACAGCCCGTTCAATAATCTTCCCTAAAAAGGGAAGATTAGAGACCGGCCGATAACTGGCAGGAGCATCAGCGTCAAGAGATGGTTTCTTGAGCAGGGGTCTAACCACAGCCTCTTTTAGGCAGTCAGGCACCCTGCCCTCCCGAAGGGAGGCACCAACCACCCCAGCCAACAACGGCCGTAACGTCTCCTGGCTGGCTTTCACCAGCCAGGACGGGCATGGATCTTGCTCACAAGTAGTGGCATGAACAGATCCCAACAAGGAATCCACATCGGCAGGCGACACCATCTGAAACCGATCCCACAAAACAGGACAGGATGGGGCAACCATAGCCTCAAAATGATCCTCTGCAGTAACTGTGGTGCCGAAATCATGGCGGATGCATGCAATCTAATCTACAAAGTATTCAATAAACTGGTCACAGCGGTCACTGGATTGCTCCAGGTCCAGGTGGAGGCAGGCGGGACTGACCAAGCCTTTCACCACCTGGAAAAGCTCAGCTGGACATGACTTTGCAGATGCAATAAGAGCAGCAAAGAACTGCTTCTTTGCTGCCTGCACCGTCACAGCATAGGCCTTTAAACTGCTCTTATGCTGCGATTGATCATACTGGTCCCGAGTCCAGCACCTCCGTCGCTCTAACCACCTGCTCTCCAGCTTCAAACACCACTATGTGTACATAATGCTGGGTATTAAGCTAGGAGTTACCACTCAAGAAGAGGATCTGGGGGTGGTTGTGGACAATACAATGAAATCCACAGTGGAGTGAACAGCAGCAGTCAAAAGAGCAAACAGAATGTTAGAAATTATTTGGAAGGGGATAGAAAATAAAACTGAGGCTGTCATAATGCCTCTATACAAATCAATGGTGTGACTGAACCTTGAATATGGTGTGCAGTTCTGGTCGCCCCACCTCAAAAAAGACATAGCTGACATACAAAGATACAGAGAATGAAGGGCAACAAAAATGATCAAGGACATGGAAGGGGTCCTGTATGAGGAGAGGCTTTTTAGGTTGGGGCTCTTCAGCTTAGAGAAGAGACGACTGAGAGGAGATAGGATAGAGGTCTATAAAATCATGAGTCGTGTGGAACTAATAAACGAAGAGCAGTTATTCACCCTCTCAGCTAGTACTAGAACTAGGGGACACTCCATGAAACTCACGGGTGGCAAGATTAAAACAAATAAAAGAAAAAGAAAATATTTTTTCACACAGCATATAATTGGGTTGTGGAATCTACTGCCAGAGGCTGTGGTAAGGGTCAGTACTATAGTTGAATTTAAGAGAGGCTTGGAAAAGTTTCTGGAAGATCGGTCCATTAGCAGCTATTAGCCAGACAGGATCAGGGAACATGACGGGAGCTGGGGAAAACAACAGGGAATGGATCCCCCATTGTGACCTGTTGGGTGCTTCTCCCAAGCCACCGTGATTGGCCACTGTCGGAGACAGGTTGCTGGGCTAGATGGACCATTGGTCTGACGCAGTATGGCACTTCTTACGTTCTTATGTTCTTACTCATGTGAAACCTAAAGCACAGAGTCATTAACTATTTGCAAATGTCAGTAAGTAATGACTCCACTTTAAAAGACTCATACAGCTATGCAATTACCAACATTGCAAATAGTCCCACTCAGATTAACTCCCCGCCCTTCAAATTAATATAACTAAACACATGCAAATGTGGCTGTAGGATCATGAATGAACTTGAAATGAGTACCTCCCCCACCCCCAAAAAACAGGTATACCCGTCACATTTTTCAGTACCCGAATTGGCTAAAAAATATATTGATATTTATACCTATTGATTTTTAAAATATTTTAAATTATTGCTATTTTATTGATACCCAATTTTGATCTGATTAGAATACACAGTCTCCCAGAATGTCCTCAAATGTCGCGGAATGTCAACTTCTGGTCCCATTTTTCTGGTTTTCCATCCTGATTTTTGGCTTTGCATCCTAATTTTCCATTCAATAACTGAAAAATTGCAAAGTTAGTACTGAAAAATCATGTTCCACATGATTGGTTAATGCTCAAAAAGGTATTACCCACAGCAGGTACCAAATTAGGTACCCATTTAAATTCCAGTCATGGAGTTACCCATTTAAACTCTGATTGTGTGACCCAAATTAGCATCAGAGTTGGGTCAAACCTCAAAAATGGAATTGTGCATTTATTTATTTATTTATTTGTGTATCATATAGTGCTTACAGTGTTCAAGATGCTTTACAATCTTTATCAAGTTCAGCCTGTGAAATAGGTCAATATTATTCCCATTTTACAGATGGGTAACTGAACCTGAGAGAAAGTGACTTGTTCCATGCCACCCAATACTTTCATCACTAAGGTGGAATTGGAACTTTGGTCTTTCAAGTCCAACACCTCATTGACATATATAATTCTTTTTTAACTCAATGCATTATCAGATTGTGGAACTCAAAACCTTGGGAATATTGTGAAGTCCACTCATTAACATGGACTCAAGCAAAGTTTAGGTCAGGTAATGAAGGAGAGGTCCGTCGGTGGCCACCAGTGATTCAATCTCAGAGGGCCAAAAGATGAGAGCCAGGAAATGATTCACACCATACAGGCTATGTGTTTGTACAATTCTGATGAAACAGCAGTGTGAACTTCATGGACCATTGGTTTGACCTAGGGATGTGCAAATGCGGTTCGGAAGTTCGGAGTTCGGAGTTCGAAACTCAGCCTGTTTGGATGACCGAACCGAATGCTCAAACTTCCAAACAGTTTGGAAAAGTTCGGATGAGTTCGGGTGGCGGGGAAAACATGACTTTCGGTGGGAAAATCATGACTGGAAGGGGGAGCCAGCTGAGCAGGAGACTTCCTGGCACCAGGGGTGGACACCAGGGGTGGTTTCAGGGCCAAAAACACTGATACCGAAAAAAAATTGGTTTCGGTTTCAGTACCGATAGCACTTTATTGGAATGTTTGGCCGAGTTCTGCCGAACCAAACTCTGCCAAACCGAACAGCCAAACTCGAACTCGGGTTTCGAACAGAATGACTGAAAAGCGTTCTGTTCGCCCATCCCTAGTTTGACCCAGTATGGAAGTTCTTATGTTTATTTATTTTATATCTGAATTTATAGTCCACCCTATCCTGAGGACGTTGGTAAGGAAAGAACATATAATTAAATCAATAAAATTGTAATAAAATAAATGTATAATACAAATCCCACATTAATACTATTTAAAAGCCTATCCCCACCCAAATTACATATTCATATTTAAAAACCCTAAACATCTAGCCCACCCACCTCCCATCCACTTTTACTCTCATTTCTCTTACATATGAGAGTCCCCACCTGTCGGGGTTAAGAGGTGATGGGCATCGGCAAGATAGGCAGAAATAGGAGTTTGAGGGTGACAGTATTCAGGATCAGGGCTGGGAGGCAAGACAGGAAGGGAAACAGGAGGCAAGACTGAGGGCAAGGGCATGAGCAATATTTATTTATTTTACAATTTTTCTACCCCGCCCCCTCCTGCTCATACAGCTGTCGGAGCGGCTTACAAAATGCATAAATAAAAACACAACAATAAAAAACACATATATAAAATATCATTAAAAATGTTAAAATGAGAAAAAGAATTAAAAGGGCAGAACTCCCCCTCCCCACCCCACCCCACCCTACCTGTCTCCCTCTCCAAAGGCCCAGCGGAACAGCCAGGTCTTACACTGTCTTCAGAAAGAGGGGAGGTTTGAGGACAGGTGGGCCTCCATCGGCAGGGAGTTCCACAGCCTGGGAGCGGCCACCGAGAACAGCCTCCCCATCGTTGCCACACCGGCAACCCGAGGGATTTTGAGTAGGGCGTCCCCAGCCAACCGCAAGGGCCGCAATGCAATCTGGGGCCTGAGGTGGTCCCACAGGTCAGTCGGGCACAGGCCATTTTGGGATTTATCAGTCATTTATAGGTTATTGAACTAATGATGGCTCGACAGCTTCAGGGGACTCTGGACCAGATCAATTTTCTTGATCGCTCGCAGTCTGACTTTCATCTGCGTTATGGCACAGTGACTGCACTTGTGGCCTTGGCCGATGATCTCGCCCATGAATTGGACCAGGAACATTAGACCCTTTTGATTCTGTTAGATTGCTAGGCTGCATTTGATACTGCATTTGATTATAGTTTTATTTATTTCTTTATTTAGATGTTTATGCTGCCCCCTCCTGCTTTTACAGCTTGGGAATAGCTTTAGCAATAGTAAAGCTAAAAACAAAAAGACTAAAAATATCCTCTCCATACCCACCCAACCCCCCACCCTCACCCGTCTCCCTCACCAGACACGGCGGAACAGCCAGGTCTTACAATGCCGTCAGAAAGGACCAGACAGATCTCCACCAGGAAAGAGTTCCACAGCCGTGGTGCGGCCACTGAGAATGCCCTCCTCATCGTCACCACCTGGGGGACCTCAAGGAGGTCACCCCCTGGCCAACTGCAGGGGTCAATCCAGAACCCGGGGAGTGAGGCGATCCTGCAAAAGGTAGGGCCCAGGCTGTTTAGGGCTTTAAAGGTCAATACCAACACCTTGAATTGGACCTGGAAAACTATTGGCAGCCAGTGCAGAGAGTGGAGCACTGGTGTAATGTGCTCGTGACGACCCATCCCCCTAAGTAGCAGGTGCACCGCATTCTGCACCAGCTGCACTTTCCGAACTGTCACCAGGTGTAGCTCCACATAGAACGTTTTACAGTAATCTAATCTTGAGGTGGTAAAAGCATGGATGATAGTGGCCAGGTCCGAACCTGATACACACAGCTTGAGCTGTCACACCAGAAGTAATTGGCAAAAAGAGCCCTTCACCACAGCTGTCACCTGGACATCCAGCCAAAGCTGTGGGTCCAGGAGCACCCCCCGACTACCAACCTGGAATACCAGTGGAGGACAGACACCATCTATAATGGGCGCCACCACTCCCGCAGTACCCCCACAAGCATCACCTCCGTCTTGTCAGGAATCAACTTCAGGTGACTCACCATAATCCAGTCACCCACGCTGGGCCTGAGTCATCTGAAAAAGAGAGTTGCAGTTGGGTGTCATCAGCATATTGATGACACCATACACCGAACTCTCCGACAACCTCTCCCAAAAGCTGCATGTACAGGAAAGGGGATAAGATGGAACCTTGCGGGACTCCACATGTGAGGTCCTGGGGAGAAGATGAGCAATCATCTAACACATGAGTTGAGTTCTCCTGGCCAGGAAAGAGCAGAACCATTCAAGAACGGTACCGCCCACTCCAGCTCAGTCCCACAGCCGAGTCACCAACAACTCGTGGTCAATGGTATCAAAAGCAGCCGAGAGTTCTAATAGGATCAACAGGGTCGAACGGCTGTGGTTCAATTCATGGCAGAAATTGTCAACCAAGGCCACATGTTATCCCTGATATCTACTCTTCCTAACTCACAAGGCCTACCAATATTCTAAGGAGCCTTCATGGCATTGGGGGGCAGGAGGGATTACTAGTGGGGGGGGGGATCTTTAGAACATTTACCCCTCCTACAAACAGAAGAATGAGAAACAAAATTTACCAGACCAGACTTGCTAACAGTTAAAAGCAAGCACACAGAGAGAAATGAATCACGTATAAAGTAGCAAACACTGATTCAGAAATCAGAAAATCCCTTAGCATAATTCTTTCATTTTCAATTTGTTGTTTTCATTTTCCTGATGCAGATATAGCCCCATAAAACTGAGAACTAAGCTTCATGCAATTAAAATAGCATAATAGCTGAAAGGAATGCATTGATAATTATGTTAAAATCTATAACATTAGAAGAGTCTGACATTGTTCACTGGGCCCCAGTTTGTCATCTGTTGGCATTAGCAGCTCAGTTGCAATAATCTTAATCTAAAGCATCTTTTTAAACTCACTTCTCTTGGGCAATTTTATTTGTGCATCACTATAGAATATATATACATATATATGTGTGAAATTCTTACAAAAACACATCATCCCTGGGACACGAAGATGAGAGAAAAATAGATTTGTATTCGAATAAATGAAATATTTCATAGAATCATAGTGTTGAAAGTGACCAAAGCTATGGCCCCTCAAGGAACGTTGACTCTAATCCTTTGCTCTGAGGCAAGATAGCTTACATTTACGGCTGAAAGGAGATTTCGCAAAATCAGGAATTCCCATTGAAATTACAGTTCCTGATGCCACCTCGGCAAATCGAGACCCTCTCAGTACTCTGCAATGTCTCGATCAATGTTTCGTTTCTTGATTTACCAATAATGGACTTACTGGGATCTAGTTTATCACTTTGCCGTCAATTTCAAATCCCCAGAGATAATACTGATACAATGGCACATTTCCTCTATTTACTCTACACTCCGTTCTCCCTTCTACTTCCTTGTTACTCCTTGGCAGATACACAGATTACTTTACAAATCTGCAATTCAGGTGCAGATTGGTCAAAGCAAGGGAACAACATACAACAACAATGCTGATTTGGAAAGGAGTCACTGCTTTTAAAAGAGGTTTTTGGCCAGGCAGTGGGGGGTTATGGGGTGGACTATTCACGCGGTGATTAGCTCAGAAATGCGGCAAGCAACGAACAGAATGAAACCCAGAATTATAAAAAGTACACTCAGCAATGCGGTAAGCATAAATATTTATTTATTTATTTATTACACTACTCTACTATTTCTAAACATTTCTGTAGCACTACCAGTCTACTGGAGTGCTGTACAGATGCACCCAATACAAACACAGTCCCTGCTCCATGGAGCTTACAATCTAATCAATACACACAATCTAATCAATACACACAATCTAATCAAGACACAATCAACGCACTATCTAATAGTTAATAGTCATTGGCAATAAATGGTAATTTGGTAAGCGGTTATTTCTCCTTCCTGTTTCCTGGGACCTGTTGTGTTGTTGATAGCTTCTGGCTTTGCTTTGGGGTCCTGGCACTGTTCTGTTTTGACTGGGTCTGCCCTGCTCCCTGTTTTCATTCATTCATTCATTCATTCATTCATTCATTCACATTTATACCCTGCCCTTCCCATTAAGGCTCACGCCAGTTTCCAACATATAAAATCATCTTTAAAAATTTGAAGTCCCCAACCCCTCTAAACCCCACCCTGCTCTATTCCACCCAAGCTCTGGCTGCCAAACCTTATCCCTGCCTGCCTAATGCCTAGCCAAGCGTAAAGGTTCTGCCTCATCCTTGATCCCAGAACTGATTCTGTGCTACTCTTCGGACCTGCTTCTCAGCAGCCCATGATGCCGGGGGTTGCTGTTCTACCACAGGAAGTGACTTCTTCCTAGCTGGGCCCCAGTGACCAGCATCAAGAAAATGATTAACCATGCGGTCAGTCCACATCACCCTACCATAGCTAGGTATTATCAATAAATGCGGATCAATACCTTTCAGTGCTTTAAGAATCATAGTCTGGTTTTAGGTGTTCCTGCAGCTTGATACGTTTTCTTGATGTTCTTGTTATTGAAATCAGAGAATGAATGTAATCATATCTATGCTGTATTCATGAAAGCACAAGCACTGCTTCCATGTCTCGGGACACAGATTTAAAGAAACACAACAAAGCATCAAGATTTTAAAAAGAATTTGTTATAGATTTTTCTTTCTTTTCAAAACATAAAAGTTCCTCCGCAAGCAGTTCCTATTAAAAATAAATAAATAAAAAATCTCACGTTGATTTAGTTTATTGTTTCTTGGGAGTTCTTGCTAGCCTAGCACCACTCTGGCACGGATGGCTTTCAATCACCCAGAATGGCCTTCCCTGCAAAAGCTTTGTTTAAGTAGCTTAATTCTCCTGTGTGAACAAGGCTCTGTCTTATAACAAGAGGTGTCTGCCTGGATTCGCATGGATAGGACTTTCTTCATAATGAAAAGTGGGGACATGCCTAGCAAGTAACAAGCCTCCCTCATAATTATTTTAAAGTTCATTAAAACAAAAATGAAGAGAAATAGAGCATTTCTAATGCAGTTAAGAGCGAACTTAGAAAATAAGAGTCTGCACTTCACACACTATGAAAGAAAAGATCAGAAGAGGAGTGATGTAAACAGCTGAGCATTTAATTCACTCAGGAAGACTGCAGATAGATTCCTCTTCTTTTAGAGAGAGTCACTCTTTATACAAGACTATATCCTTGCCCCATACTAGAGCTGAAACGAGAACCATTTTTTTCTCATAGAATTGTCACGAGAATCGAGAATTGTCACCGAGATCTTGGTACAATCTCAATAACAGATTGAGATATCGGTCAAAAAATTTTCTTGAAATACCATTTATTGTTTACCATTACTATTTACTGTTTACCACAATTTACCATTTACTCTATCCCGAATTATCATGTGACGGCTTCATCCCGGTAATACACAGGTGCAAAATGCCACTTTGTACATGTGCATTACCGGGATGAATGCAGTACACAGCAAGTGGTACATGATAAATCGGTATACAGTAAATGCTAAATTGCAAAAATGGTAAATGCTAAATGGTACTTTGAGAAAAAAATTCTCGACTGAGAAATGTTGAGACTCAGCATTTTTCTCGATTATCGTTTGTCACTTAAAACAAATCAAGAACTCTTAGTCTTGATGATAACAGAGAAAAACTTGAGGTCGAGTTTTAGCCCTACACTTTAGCTTAACTAATCTCCTTTACCTTTTCCACACAAAAGAATGGCAAAGTGGAAAGATGGTAGGGTCAATCCCATGACCTGTGAAACCTGTGCGCAACCCACATGCAAGTCCATACTTGAGACATTGTGCCACGTAGAATCCACACAGATCCCATGTGGATCCTGAGTGGAGGGGTTTTGGGATTGTAGCGAATATGACGATGACAACAATGACAATGATGATGAATTATATAGCACCAGCAATGTACCTGGCACTGTAGAATCAATAGTTATAGGCAGATCCTTACCCCAAGGGGCTTACAATCTAAGTGACAAGGGAGGGGAAGACAAGGGAGAGGCGAACATAGGGAGAGACAAGAGTACATTCATGAAGTTGAGAAGTTGCAGGTGCACAACTGCACATGCTTCATGTTGTTACAGGGAACTAGATTCTGAGGGGGGTGGGGAAAGGATACAATTTCACTTATGACGAGCTAGGGAAGACCTGGCAGAAGAGGTAGGTTTTCAGGAGGGATTTGAAAGTTGGGAGGTGATGGTCAAACTGTTGTAGATAAATAAATGAGGGTAAATCCTCACTCCCCAAATGAGAAATAAGCAAATTTTCATTTAATTATGTTTAGCTTGTCCTGGGGATGTGCAATTCATTTATGTTTTTATAATAACATAAACAAAAATGCCCATTTTGGTTTATATTATTAAAAACAAAAAGCATACACATGATAACATTTATGGGGCCGTTTGGCCCGCCACGCTGAACCCTAAACTGGAATCCATCTCAGATCCTGGTCCATGATCAGGCCATCCGTCTTTTAGACGTGCCGGCCTGATTGCTACCGGGGTTTGGGGAGGGGGCCGGCCTGCGCGGCGCAACATGAGGCTGCTCAGCCCTCCCCCCCATGCTCCCTGGGCCGGCCACTCATGGAAGACGGGCAGGCGTAGCATGGTTCAGGGTATGATTCTGGAAAGGGGCAAGGTAACTGATGTTACTTTTGCCCCTTTCCTGATTGTGGCCAATCTAACCACGGTTCTGGCCTCAGGTCCAGAACCGTGGTTAGCTTTGACCCCTGTCAGAGCTTCACTTTGGTGAACAGGGGGAAAACAGATGTTCACGGACTCGCCGCGACCACACAGAATGATCCACTGTGGTGAATGGTGATTTCGTAACATCTGAAATTACCCTGTTATTAAAAACATAACAAATAATAACAAAAACAAATATTTCTCATTTTATGTTATTTTAAATATTTTTTGTGGGCAACCTGGCACATGGCTCAGGGTGAAAATAACAGGTGAAAGGGGGAGTGAGAATTCAAAATGGCCACCTAAGATTGACAGCTACGCTGGCGACTTGGCAGCACAGACCCCTGCAATGTGCAATAGTCTTTGCTTGCACATGCTTGCAACTTGCTTGTAACAATTAGAGGAGCTTGGGGGAGGGCACAGGGAGCTCAAAGAAGCTCAGGGCACACAGAGCTCTGCAACTGTGGCTATTTGGTTCTTGCTCTCTGAACATCCAGTGTTTTTCAGGCTTGGCTCGTGTGCTTCTGCGTATGAGCAGTGTGTTCAGGGTGCCTTCTGCTAATTTGCAGCCACATTCTTTGGTACAAAAAGTAGACCTTTCCCTCTTTCCATTCTCATGCCCCGAGCCCCCTCCAATTATTTATTTTTATTTATTTATTCATTATATTTTTATCCCGCTACATTTGCCCACAGGCAACTCAGAGCGGCTAACAATAGATCAAAACATATAAAACAATAAAACCAACAATACAAAATACCCCTTAAAACATCTTAAAACCATAAAATACTAAAAAGAGATGAAATCAAAATCAAAATCCCTCCCCCCCACCCACCTACCCATCTCCCACCCCAAAGGCCTGGCAGAACAACCAGGTCTTACATTGCCCCAAAAGGAGGGGAGGACCGGGGTCAAGCGGGCCTCCATCGGGAGGGAATTCCACAGCCTAGGTGTGGCCACCGAGAATGCCCTCCCCATTGTTGCCATCCGGGAAACCTGGAGGACTTCCAGTCAGGCCTCCCTTGACAAAGCCTGTGCCATTGCCTGCCCACCTGCCCACTGCTCCTTTGTTTTCTCTCCTGAGCAGTATAAGTTGGGCTGCTGCAACTCCATTCTGTGATGATGGTGTCTTTCCCTCATGTCTCCTCCCTGCTCCCCCACCCCCAGCATGCTCTTACGAACTCTTGAAGCCATGACATGCTAGCTAGTTGATAAAGTCTTCTCCTCTCCTTTGTCAGTCCCTGGTGCGTCCTGTCCACCTATTCTATGCCAATCACTCAGGGGCTTTCTCTTCAGCTAGAAACCTTGCCGTACCTGCCACATCACCGTCTCCTCCTAGAATGCTGGGCGATCACCCACAACTCTATGGTCAGGGGTGGGAGGGGTTCCACTAGCGTGAACCACAGGCCAGGGAAAATACCAGCACCGTCTAAAGTGGAGCTGTAGGTGGGCGGATGTGGGCGTGCACCCCAGAGCAGCTCCAAGGGCAGGCAGCCTCTGTGTCCTTCTAAAAGAACCCTTTGTGTCATCTTACCATTGGAAAAATAGGAACAACATCACATTCCTGATATTGACCTCAAAGAGTGTCTAGTCCTACCCTCTGCATTGAAAGGGAGCTTACTGTGCTTCAGCTATGTTTATTAGGCATTTATACAACCTCTTCCAAAAAATAACTTATTATGATGGATATTTCACACCAAACACACTCCATTTACCAACTATTGTCACCACGAGGGAGGGGAATCCTAATATTTAATCAAAGTCTACCCAACCACAGTTTAAAATCATTGCCTTTTGTTGTAGCAGGAATCACAATGGAGAACAATAATAAAAAAAAATCAAGCCTTGAAAATATGTAAAAACTCATCACACCTCCTCTCAATCAACTTTTCTCTAGGCTAAATAGATCCAGTTCCTTTAACCCTGCATTCTAACCTTTTGATCCCCTTTGGCCATTTACACATGACAAAAATGAGTTCTTATAAGTGCTTGAAATAACACCAGGTGTTACAAATGCTGGAGTTTTGTAATATGTGAATGCACTATTCCCCTTTTATGCAACGAGATCTCGAATTCTTGTAAGACCCAACAGATGTGACTCTTAGGCTGCCTTTTCAATGTGCATCTAGGAAAAGTCACACAGGGTGCAGTTACCCGCACCCAAAGTGGTCACCCACCATAGGAATCAGCGGCGCGCGCAGCCTCCCACGGCCTTTTTGAAGATGTTTTCTGGAAACTCTGATATCGAGGTTTCTCAGAACACATCTTTAAAGAGGCCGAGGGAGGCCGCGAGTGCCACCAAGTCCTATGGCAGGTAGCCACTTCTGGTGCATGTAAATGTACCCACCTAGCTTTTCCTAGTGAAGGGTTAAAGAACATGCTTCCCTGGCTGCTCGTCTAAAAGTGGCCTTAGACCGCTTTTAGATGAGGCCCTCAAAAACACCTTGCAAAGATACATAGAGAGAGAAACCTGGGGGGGGGGGGGTTAGATGTTCTCCCGCTATACTGGAAGTGACGTTGCTCCCATTCTGAAGCACTTGCCTCTGAGAACAAGCACACGTTTGAAGCTGTGACGTTGTTGGGACACCGCGGTTTGTGTAGAACGCGGAGGCCTTTCTTCTTGCGGGTATGGGTCATCATGAGCACAATTACACTGGTGCTGCATTCTCTGCACTGGCTGCCCATTGTCTTCTGGACCCAGTTCAAGGTGTTGGTTTTGACCTATAAAGCCCTAAACGGCCTGGGCAACACCAACTCACAAGACTGCCTCACTCCCCAGGCTCTGGATCAGTCCCTGTGCCCTTTTTGAGGAACCCTGAGTCTCTTGGGTGGCAACAATGATGAAGGCGTTCTTGGTGGCCCCACCATGGATGTGGAAATCCCTTCCTGCAAAAGTCCATTTGTCCCCAAACCTCCTTTCAAGATCTGTTCTGCCAGACATTTGGTGACGGAGATGATTGATGGGTGGATGTTGGTGGAGTGAGGTTTTTTTTAGCTACATCATTGTATTTATTTTATATTGTTGGTTTTCATATTTGTATTCTATATTTATATTGTCTTTTATGCTTTTTAATTATATACTGTATGCCTCCCTGAGCTGCTGATAGCAGGAAAGTGTGGGATAACAAGTATAATGAAATAAAATAAATAAAATAAATAAAAGATATAAAAAATATGGGGTGTGCAGTCCAGGTTGTTGGGGTTTTGTTGTTTTATTTTATAATTACTAACACAATAGAAAAATACCATTCATTTTATTAATTAAATAATAAAACAGATGGATATGTAAATGATTATCATTTGGTTTTATCCATTTTCATTTTAAAAATAAAAAATAAAAAACAACAATGACACCTGTGCATGCACAAAGAACCACCGGGGCCATTGTGCACATGCATGGCTTTTCACAAAGTGACACCAATGTTTTGAGAAAGGGCATGCATGTGCAGAGTTGCCCCAGTGGCAATCTTGCGTGGGCACAGTAACCAAGAATAACGATAACAAAACTGACAACTGAGAGTCTAACAAAAAAGATAATGAAAATGATAACGATAACGAAAACGATAATGAAAAGGCAATGTTATTGTTGCCGTTATTATTACTGCTGTGGCAGCTGGGTTTTGGAGGGAAAATTTGGAGAGGGGAGGAGGCCCTAAACAGGGTAGAACTCTTGAACTGTGCATGTGTTGGAAGGGGCAAGCAGCTCAGCAGTATCTGATGGATGTATCGCTGGCCAATGAGCAACGTAAGCAGGCCCCAGCAGTTTCATTGCACTCTGTGATTGCTCAATGCCTGCTGTCTCCCAAAACCGATCAGTGGGTGGCACTGTAACCCTTTATAATGGCTGGGCCAGGCTTTTTCTGTCTGTTTTGTGAGACCTCTGCTTGTCAGGTTGTGTTTACAGAACTGTGGTGCTTACACAAAAAAATCGTCCCTAGTCCTCATTAGGGATGAGCGAATGTGGTTCAGAAGTTCGGAGTTTGGCCCGAACTTGGCCTGTTTAGACGGCCGAATCAAAAAACGAACTGACCGAACTGAACTCAATTCCGAACATAGAAATGACCAAACAGTTCGGTCAGTTCGCATTGTGTTCGGGTGAGTTTGGGTGGCAAAAACATGTCACTGGAAGACAAAACGTGACAGGGAGGGGGAGTCAGTTGAGGATCAGACTTCCAGGCACCAAGGGTGGAGAGGCTTGGAGTAACAGTCAGCCCACCCAATCACCATCCCTTTTCACCTCAGATCACTGGCTTCACAGTCTGCGATTGGCCACGGGCTAGGCTGTACAGAGCCAATGGGGCTTGCGGTGAGGCGGACGCACCAAGAAACAAAACTGATTGCCTCCCCCTTTCCCAACACCTTCTGAGCTAGTCACTGTTCCTGAACAGCAGGCATTTCAGAAGGCTCCCTATCTCNGTTTTTGTTCCTTCCTATTCCCAATCCATTGCCATCCTCCTCCTATTTCACCCATCCAACCCATTTACCTCCATATTATCATTTATTTAGATTAGATTAGATAGATTTAGGTGTTATTTTTTGCTTTTACCCCTCCCTGTGTTCCCTGTGTTCAATCTTCCTTCCTCCCTCCCGCCTCCATTGAATCCTTTTCCCTCTCCCTCTTATTCCATCCCTGATTTCCTTCCCTTGTTTTAAGTTTTGGATTTATTTAGAGTAGGATTACTTTTAGATTTATTTTCTTTTCAGTTTTGTGCCCCTCTTGTGTTCTTTGTGTTTCCCCCTGTGTAATGTTGTATATATAGATAGATAGTTATTTGATAGACAGTTACTAGATAGATATACATAGTAGTTAACTTAGTTATAGAGATAGATAGAGATACAGTGTGTTTGTAGGACAAGGCCTTTGTAGTTAATTATTAGGCTATTCAATTTAGTTCAATAGGTTTTAGAATAGTTAATAGCAATTAAATTTAGTGGATAGATAGATAGATAGATAGATAGATAGATAGATAGATAGATAGATAGATAGATAGATAGATAGATAGATAGATAGAAAACCCAGCCATTCCTGCCCCAGGACCGGCCATTGGGATTCAGGGCCCAAGTTACAGGCAGGGAGGACTGTGGTCAATATGTACTGAGAAGCTGCCACTGTAGCCCCAGAACCCACCTTCATGGGTCTGGGGCCATCATTCCTTGCACAGAGGCAATGTCGTTCCATTGCACCAAGAAACAGCCACTCCAGCCCCAGGACCCGCCATCAGGGTTCTGGGGCCAAGTTACAGGCAGGGAGGGCTGTGGCCAATATGTACATAGAAGCTGCCACTCTAGCCCCAGGACCCACCGTCATGGGTATGGGGCCATCATTCCTCGCACAGAGAGTCAATTTTCCAAAACATCAAGAAACAGCCACTCCAGCCCCAGGACCCACCACCAGGGTTCTGGGGCCAGGTTACAGGCAGGGAGGGCTGTGGTCAATATCCAGAAGCAGCCACTATAGCCCCAGGAGTCACCATCATGGGTCTAGGGCCATCATTCCTCGCACGGAGGCATTATCTTTTCACCGCATCAAGAAACAGCCACTCCAGCCCCAGGACCCACGGCAGGGTTCTAGGGCCAAGTTACAGGCAGGCAGGGCTGTGGCCAATATGTATCTAGAAGCTGCCACTCTATCCCCAGGACCCACCATCATGGGTCTGGGGCCATCATTCCTCGCACATAGATGATGTCATTCACCGCATCAAGAAACAGCCACTCCAGCCCCAGGACCCACCATCAGGGTTCTGGGGCCAAGTTACTGGCAGGGAGGGCTCTGGCCAATAAATAAAGGCTACCACTCTAGCCCCAGGACCCACCATCATGTGTTTGGGGCCATCATTCCTCGCACACAGATTCTTTTTCCGAATGCCCAACCCGAACTGAGCAGCACCGAACCAAACAGCCGAACCTGAATGCAGCGAATGAACCAAATGGCCGAACCGAACAGGTGGACTGAACTGGACCGAACCAAATGGCCAAACCCAAACCACGATCTGTTTTCCCATCCCTAATCCTCATTGTATTACCAATACCTTTCCTTCCTCTTACCCTACATTTTACCTTCTCCCTTTCCCTGCCCTTCTCCCCCCCCATACATTATATATAGATAGGTAGTATAGATTAGATATAGATATATATTGTGGACATATAGATTAGATTAGAACAGTTATATAGATAACTGATTCAATAATAAATATTTTTCCTTTTCCCTTCCCATCTATAACAATACAAAAAATATTTTTTTTCTTTGAAACGGTACTAATATTGATACTGATATTGATGACAATATCGATAATTGATGATGCTATCAATAATGATATCAAAAACAATATCAATCTCAATACCGATATCGAAAACTATACCAAAAACGATAACGAAAATGACATTGTCATTAATAACAATAATGAAAACAACATTTTTGAATAACAAAAACAAAAAAGGAAAAGGAAAACAACATGGGGGCCTGAGACACTCCCCTACTGTCAGCCCAATTGCCAGATATATTCTGTTCAATTCAAGGGACCAAGACTGGAGCACAGAGACTATGTACAGGATTGGGTCCATGATCTTGGGTCCAGTTGAGTCAGTGAAGCATAGGAGCCAAAGAGTCAGTGCAGGATTAAGTCCAGGTAGTACAGTGCAAGATGAGGTCTGGAGGGTGATGAATGGGGACACAGACCAAGGGGCAGGATGGACTGGCAGATAGACTGGACGAGGAGGGAAGATGGACTGGGGACAAGGTGGGTAGACCTGCAAGCAGTCTTGGAGTGAGCTCACAGACACCACAAATCAGTCTCAAAGTCATTTCATCACTGACATGGAGCAGGTATTGTAGCAACTGCTAGGGCATACTTCCAAGCTTCACATTAAGCCTCACCCCCCAGAGCACAATCAGTTGGCAGACAAGCAGGATCTGAGGGACCAGTGTGAGGACCTGGGTCAAAGGTTCTAGAACACATCAAGTCTGAGGGCATGCAGAGTTGTTTCAGAAGTGCAAGGAGATAAGAGGAAAGTTACTAGGGGTGGGACTTGATGGGAAATACAGGTTACCAGTTTTGGATCTCTGAATACCGGATTACTGGATTAGAACTGGTATGCCTGTACCAGATCTTTTCCCATTGAAATCAATGGGCAGCTTTGCCCATTGAAATCAATGGGAGACAAAAATAAAACCGAAATTACCTGTAAATTGCAATTCAATTACAAGAAAAAAAAGTAAAAACAAAAGTGAATCTAACTGCCAAGCTAACCAACCAGTACCACCAGACCACACTTTGTTCCCAGTAGCCTCCACAGCCCCCATTAGCCCCCACGGCCAAGTACCTTTTTTATCTTTAAAATAAAAATAGGTATTTTTGTCCACAGCAGTGGCACTGAAGTCAAAGTCACTGTCAGCAGGCCATCACACAGGAGCTGCCAGTCCAGTACATACACTACACTTTGTGCCCACAGCCCCCACGGCCCCCAGTAGCCCCCAATGGCCACATTTTTTTTAAGCATTAGGTTTTTTTTCCCACAGCCCTATCACTCAGAAATCAGATCATCAATACAATCACTATCACAGCAACTGCCAGTAACATAGACAGACTGCTAGACTACACTTTGTGCACAGCCAGTAGCCCGCACAGGCCGGCCCCAACGGCCACACTACTAATATTTTTATTTGACAATAGGGTTTTTCACTTTTTTCCACAGCACTGCCACTCAGAAATCAATCACAAATAAGACTGATTCCATCACAGCAACTGCAGGGCTGAAACCAGCAACCCAGCAATCACAGTTCAGAGTTTTAGGTTACAACATTGCAGCACTGTTTTTTGTGTTTTCCCCCAAACCAGATCCCCAAAAGAGATAACATTGCCATTGCCTACCTTTATCCGGAACCTCCGAATCCTCGATTTTTGGTCCCTCCTTGGCCACGAGTAGTCTTCTTTATGGTACCTTTTGGCGGGGTGATGGGAATATCCTTTGAACCACCCCCCCATTTCTCAATTCACATAGGTACACTCACACAGGTAAGTTTTATTAAGGGGTCCTCTTACATAAGGGCTCATTTCCATGGAAGGGAAAAGGAAAGGTTATTTAATTCAGTCACACCTGAGTCCACTGGGTCACAGGGTTCAGCCCAAAGGCCTAGTCCTAGACCTGGTCAGCAGTTCTCCATTCACACCTGAGTCCACTTGGTGGTGGGGGAGGGAAAATTTGGAGTGTGTGTGTGTGTGTGTCTGTGTTGTACACATGCATGGATATGGGATGTGGGGTAACCCTGTCCCAAGAGTAACCCCATCCAAACCCCCCATGTCATCACTTACCTAATGTACTGGAGTGCCCTTGGTTTAAACTCCTCTGGAATGCCAGTTGTTTTCCATGGTAGGCATTAGGCAAGGCTACAGACACAGAGATGCCTAATGGCATCATAGGTTCTGCAGAACACCCAATGACATCAAAAGGCAGCAATGCATCATGCAGTGCACTGCTGGCAGTGTAACATATTCAATTATTCTTCCACCATTCTTGAGTCCAATGTCATTGCAGGAGTTCTCCTAGACAGACACAGTCAGACTCCAGGATGGAATGATTTTTATTTCAAATCCACAGGCTAGGCTACAGAGACACAGAGGCTCATTAGAAACACCGGCTGAGGAAAAAGGACCCCATTGCATCATGCAGTACACTAATTGGGGGTGGCTGGCAGTAAGCATTCATCTTTTACCATTGTGGTCCAGTCTGTTCCAGATGAGGTCACATAGCTGGGGTGCTCGAGCCTCTGACACAGAAGGACTCAAGCCTATGAATTTATTTTTATTTTTAAAAACCCATGGGACTGGACTCCTACTGTGTCTGTAGGTGCAGTGATGGAGGTGGGGGGACATATCAGATGGCTGAAGGGGACCAGGATGGAGCTTAGGCAGAGTGCGGTTGTGCACCTGTGCCAATGGCCATGGTCCAGTGCATGTCATTGGGGAGTGCCCCCTGCCCCCCGGAAGATGTTCTGCCCTCCCAAAGCACTCTGCATGTCTTCTTGGGGGCAGGGGAAACCACCCCACGCATGTCGGGCCAATGTGTATTGTGTTGTTGTGTACTAGTGTGTGTGCAAGCAAGTGAGGGGCTCTGCTGGGGCATTCCATTCCAGACTTTGAGGACGTAGTACAATGGATTAGCACTGCTGGGGAGCTGCACTCCAGTGTGTGTGTGAAAGCGAGTGAGGGGCCCTGCTGGGGCATTCCATTCCAGACTCCGATGATGGATTGCAATGGATTAGCCCTGCTGGGGTGCTCCACTCCAGTGTGTGTGTGTGTGTGTGAGGTGAAGGGCCCTGATGGGTACTTATTTCTCCCGGTAAATGACTCCTTGGCCTTCCTGGTGGAATGAGATCGAAGGAGGCAACTTGTGGGCCTGCAATATATGGGAATAAGTAGTAGCTTTCCTACTACTTTTCCCTGGTGGAGTGCTTGGACTGGGATATCGCCCTACTGCGGGTGCCATGCTGGCTGCGCAAACCAAGGCCACCTGCTGCTCTGAGCACATCTATGACACCGCTGACCAAACTGCAGGCTGATGTAATTGCCTGAATCTTGTCAGGATATGCACAGGTGCAGGGGAGTGAAGGTAGCTGGAGAGGATATCCCCTGGGGCTGGGCAATCATATCATGTCCCCCAGTCAAACGTATCACCCTCCAGGAACCCAAGAAGGGGAAGGTTAGTCTTCAGAAAGACCAATTCTTCCACTGCCTTTGGGTCCATTTTGGTGTGATGTGGGGTAACAATGACTCCTGCCACACTGAACATCCGCTGTGAGGATATGCTCATAGGAGGACATGAGATGTATCGTGCTGCTACCTTTGCAAGCGGGGGCCACCCATGAATCTTCAAGGACCAGTAGGCCATGGGTTCGGTGGATACAGGGCATGGGAGCACGGCAAGATATTGCGAAACATAGGTGTTTGCAATATCCTGTTCCTCCAGCTCACATGTAGGTCCTGCATCCTCCTCCACCCATTCCCACAGCCCTGAAAGAGTCATGGAGGACTGGCCCACACTTGCAACCCCTGTAGGAGCAGTAGAACTTGTTGCATGCTGCGGGGACCACTGCACTTGGCAATACCACTGCACCTCATTGATGAGCTCGGTCCTGTAGCTCATGAAGGGAATGACGAGTGCAGCAAATTTTCTCTTAACCCGTAGGTCAAGTAGCGCTGCCAGGAAATGTGGTCAACTTCCTACCAAGACATCAAAATGTCTTTTAAGTTCATGGACCAATGCCACTGTCAGCGCCCTCAAAGACTAACAAAGGTCAGCACGAGAAATAAAGGCTTTCATTCGTCGCTGCAGGATCATTAAAAGCGGTAACACCTGGCACATACTGGAATGTCCCGAGCTGAGCTCCACCGTGCCAACGTGAAATGGCTCCAGAACCTGCATCAGCTTCTCCACAACTGTCCACTCCTCCCCGGACAGTGGTGTTGCCCCAATGCTCCCCAACAAGCATAGGACATGCAGGACCTCCTTCTGCTCCATGAGTCATTGCAGCATAAAAAAGGTGGAGTTCCACCTTGTAACTACATCCTGAATCAGTCGGTGAAGAGGGGAGCCCAACTCCTTCTGCTTCTTTCGCAGTGCCTGGCTGGCTGAAACTGACCTGTGGAAGAAACCGGCAATCTTCCTGGCAGTTCCAAGGATGACTCTGACAGCCTCGGTCCCAGTGATGGCATTCTGAACCACCAGATTCAGAATGTGCACACCTCAGTTAATGTGGGTATAGCCGGCACGAGTGACAGCTGCAACCATATTATGCACATTATCAGTTACAAAGTAACCAACCTCTAAGCTAGAACCCTCAGCGTGAGTCCACCTACCCAGCATGGAGTTTATCACCTCAAGGATTTGTTCCGATTTGTGCTCCCTGTCAAACACCTCGGCATGAAGCAATGCCCAGCGTGTCTTTCCAGAGGTCACCACTCCTCCAGTGCTGCTGCTGGTGCTCCTCACTGTGCTGGTGACAGCAACTGGTGACATCTGCCATCAGTGTGCGGTCAATGACATATAGGCATGGACCACACTCTGGCTAGTCCACAGGTCCGTGGTAAAATGTACCATGGCCCCCTCCATGCATGAGAACTCCACAAGGAGCTGGAACTTCACCCTCCCATACAGAGACGGGATAACCTTCAAGCAGAAGGTTTTGCAACAAGCGACACTGTACCGTGGCTCTAGCAAATTCCACAGCCGCTTGAAACCTACACCCTCAACAAGGTTGATTGGCCGCTCATCCAGGGAAATCACTTCCGCGATTGCCTTGGTGATGACCACAGCCCGAGGGTGTCTGGGTGAAAACGGCTGCCTCATTTCCCAGAGCGCAGTTACAGTCTGCTGGGAGGACAATGACAGGGAAGCAGTGGGCTGGGATGAGTGGCTAGCACTCTTCCTCTGCCTCTTCTGGGGCTGGGGGTGGTGGTTTCGACACCGTCACGAGATGGCCCAGCAGTAGCAGTTGCAGTGGGAGTGGAAGAGGTCTCCTCCTCCTCTGGGGAACTATCACCCACAACCTCTACAACTGCCACCTCACCACGTGGTCGCTTGGAATAGGAGCCCTTGGGATTACAGAGGTGCCCGTGGTGCCATTTCAAGTGATTTCTAAGGCCAGAGGTGCCCCATTTCATCGGATCGGAGCCACCGCGATTGACCTTGGCATGGCAGTATGCACACACTGCCTTTGCATGGTCTTCCTCCCAGATGTCATAATGAGACCACACCCAGGATGTTATTTTCTTTGTGGTTGTTCCTGGGAGGGCAGGAGCAGCATGACTGGGAGTAGACCTCACAAAGGCAGTGCTCAGTGCAACACTTGCAGAAGGGGTGGTGGCAACAGGCACAGCATGTGTGGGTGTGGAGGGCGGGGCCAGAGGGGACACGGGCGCGCTAGGGTGTGTATCAGCAAGTGGAGAGGGCGGGGTTGCAGGCGCGCTAGATTGTGTGTCAGAGGAGGACATGGCCAGGAAAGCAGGTGACTAAATGAGTATGAGAGCATGCACAGAGGACAGCTGCACACTAGGAGCAGGAGCAGCAGCAGAGGAGGTAGCAAGCGGATGGTCCACTGCACTTGCAGAGGAAGAAAGAGCCCCCTTCTTACTGCTAGGCAGTGACCAGGAGGAGGAAGCAACATCCTCCCATCCCAGCCTCTGCGGTGGCTTCAAGGTACGTCCAGAGACCTTAATCTTGGGTGCACTTGAANAGGAGGAGGAAGCAACATCCTCCCATCCCAGCCTCTGCGGTGGCTTCAAGGTACGTCCAGAGACCTTAATCTTGGGTGCACTTGAAACTGGTGTGCTGGAGGAAGAGGCCACAGGTGGCCTTACCTCCGGTGTCCCTGTGCCAGTCAGAGTAAGCTGCCTAAGAGGAAGAGGTTTCTTGCCTCTTTCAGCACTGCCACTCATGGTCGGTTTCTTAGTTCCACGGCCGCTCATCTTTAAGCTGTGTCACTAAGAAAGAACCACTGGCAACAGGTGTGTGTGTTTGTTTAACTTGTGGGGGGTCAACTAACGGGGGTGGAACTGTAGGGGGTTAACTAATGGGGGATAGGTGTCATGGAGGAGGGGATGGAGTAGAAAATGGGTAGGGGAAAAGGGGGGACTCCACGCTCTTTCGGCACACAGGTAGGATACAGATAAGGACAAACAGAGGCAACTACACTTTACGCTGATACCTAGCTTGGTGAGGCTAGGGTCCCTCAGGGTGGAAGGTGGGCTTTCCTTCAATATTAGAATGCAACCCGTATCATCATAGGGACAATGTGAAAGGTAGCTGTCTGCCTCAGAGAACCAAGACGTACGAATACCAGGGATAGCCACACACTCGAGGAAATACTCAGGGTCCAGGACACCGTGCGGCTATGTGGAAGGAAAGAGGGGGAAGGGAAGGATCCAGGGATACGGGAAAGGGAAGGGGGGAAAGGGGGCACGGAACTAGGTGTGTGGGGGAACGGGCTTTCTCACAAAGGGGGTATGTGCAAGGGAAACTGGGGGAGGGAGAACGTAGGGGTAAAGGAATCAAGGGAGCAGGTACCTCACACCATAGGAAATCACTAACCATTTATGCAGGAAACAAATAAGGACTAAACACACCTCTACTCACTCTCACACCTTTCAATCAGCAAGGAAGGGGAACACGAGGACCACTCACTCCACCTGAACACAAGGATATACTATGGATCTCCAAGGCAAGGGGCCAGTCTCTCAAGAATGATTACTGGCGAGGGAGTCAGGCCCCGCCGGTACCTTTTATAGCTGTGCCTCATGCAACGCCAAGCATGCTCAGGGCGGGGCCCCTCTGTCCCTCCTCCACGCCTAACGCCACTCCGGGGCTTCAGGGGTGTGTGGCTAGAAGCGTGCTCCATCGTGAATTGACCCCTCCCCCTCATTCTCCCAGTGCCATGCTTGCCTCTCCTGCCGAGTCTCTGAGTTAGTGGGCCCGCAGTGCCGGATCCCCCGCTCGAGGGAGCGCGCATGCTGACACTAGGGTGTGGGCTAGAGCTAGGGTCAACTATCGGGGGGAACTGTAGGGGTGTCAACTAATGGGAGGAACTGTAGGGGGTTAACTAACGGGGGGGCTAGGGTGTGGACTAGAGCTAGGGTCAACTATAGGGGGGAACTGTATGGGGCTAACTAACAGGGGTGGAACTGTAGGGGATTAACTAACAGGGGGCTAGGGTGTGGTCTAGAGTTAGGGTCAACTATCAGGGACAGAACTGTAGGGAGTTAACTAACGGGGGCAAAACTGTAGGGGGTTAACTAACGGGGGGCTAGGGTGTGGGCTAGAGCTAGGGTCAACTATCAGGGGGAACTGTAGGGGGTCAACTATCGGGGAGGACTGTAGGGGCTTAACTAACGGGGGATAGGGTGTGGGCTAGAGCTAGGGTCAACTATTGGGGTAACTGTAGGGGTCAACTAACAGGGGGATAGGGTGTGGGCTAGAGCTAGGGTCAACTATTGGGGGGAACTGTAGGGGGTCAACTAACAGGGGGAACTGTAGGGGGTTAACTAACGGGGGGCTAGGGTGTGGGCTAGAGCTAGGGTCAACTATCTGGGGGAACTGTAGGGGGTAAACTATCAGGGGGACTGTAGGGGGTTAACTAATGGGGGGCTAGGGTGTGGGCTAGAACTAGGGTCAACTATCAGGGGGACTGTAGGGGGTTAACTAATGGAGGGCTAGGGTATGGGCTAGAGCTAGGGTGTGGGTAGAGCCAGGGGTGTGTGGTAGAAGTGGGGTTGGGCAAGGGTGTGGGTAGAGTGAGTGAGGTATGGTAGAGGTGGGGTACAGCTAGGGTGTGGGGTAGAAGTGGGGTAGGGCAAGGGTGTGGGTAGACTGAGTGGGGTAGGGTAGAGGTGGGGTACAGCTAGGGGGTGGTGTAGAAGTGGGGTATGGCAAGGGTGTGTGTAGAGTGAGTGGGGTAGGGTAGAGGTGGGGTACAGATAGGGGTGGGTAGAAGTGGGGTAGGGCAAGGGGGGTGGGTAGAGCTAGAGGTGTGGACAGAGTACAGAAGAGTAGAGTGAATGGGGTGGGTATAGCTAGGGGTGTGTGGTAGAAGTGGGGTAGGGAAAGGGTGTGGGTAGAGTGAGTGGGGTAGGGTAGAGGTGAGGTAGAGCTAGGGATGGTGTAGAGTTGGGGTAGGGCAAGGGGTGGGTAGAGCTAGGGGTGTGGGCACTGGGCAGAGTACAGAAGAGTAGAGTGAATGGTGTGGGTAGAGCTAGGGGTGTGGGCACTGGACAGAGTACAGAAGAGTAAAGTGAATGGGGTGGGTAGAGCTAGGGCTGTGTGGTAGAAGTGGGGTAGGGCAAGGGTGTGGGTAGAGTGAGTGGGGTAGGGTAGAGGAGGGGTAGAGCAGGTAGGGTTAGGTGTGGTGCGGTGTAAGTGAGGGAGTGATGCAATCGACGCTTGCTTACCCGCAGCCGACTACTCGCACGTGACATCCAACGGTGCCAACTGCACAGTCCAACACAGTCCAGTGGCTGGTGGATGAAAAAGAAATAAAATATTTCAATGAACTGTGTTGGGTACAGTTTCCAGGACCCACCATTGGCCTTGGAACTGGGGAACCAACACCCACCCCCAAGCCAGAGCGAACACACAAGACAAGTGGACACAGCCAGGCAGCCTGCTTTTCCCCATCCCCCACTCGCTCAGCTTCCAAAAAGCCTCAGACAAAAAATCCAGTGTTTAGTTGAACAAATAGAAGATTGATGGTAGAGGAGAAACACAATTGCCTTTGCACTGCAGTCTTATAGGATAGAACCCTCACCCAGACACCAACTAAAATTTGGTGTCTAGGAACCCTCACCCAGACACCAACTAAAATAGTTCGGGCACCGCAGTGGGCACCCCCACAGCCCAAAACAAGCGGGCACAGCCAGGCAGCCAGCTTTTCCACATCCCATTCCCCACGGGCTCAGCTCCAAAAAGCCTCAGAAAAGGCATCCATAGTGCTTCACACAGGCCCCACCATTGGCCTGGCAACCGGGGACACCCCTCCACCCCCAAACCTGAACAGAACACACAAGCCAAGTTAACACAAGCAAGCACACAGCAAGCCACCTTTCTCTCCAACCCACACTGACACAGCTTCCAAAAAGCATGCCACCCACCACAGAACACACAGGCCAGTGGGAACCGCAGTGGACACCCCCGCAACCCCAATACATGTTAACACAATTTAACAACACCAGCAAACACACAGCAAGCCACCTTTTTCCCCAACACACACTGGCAGAGCTTCCAAAAAGCATGCCACCCACCACAGAACACACAAGCCAGTGGGCACCGCAGTGGGCACCCCCACACCTCAAAACAAGTGGGCACAGTCAGGCAGCCAGCTTTCCCACATCCCATTCCCCACTGGCTCAGCTCCAAAAAGCCACAGACAAGACAGCCATAGTGCTGCACACCACAAGCAGCCATAATGCTGCCCCACCACAAGCAGGGCAGTGGGCACCCCCACATCCCAAAACAAGACAGGACTAGAGACAAACACACACACCATGCTGGCAAGGCCACCATTCCCCACCCCCTGTGCCAGTGGAAACTCTCATCATGACATGCCCAGTTTGCACACCATGCTTCCCAGCCCCCACACAGCACATGTCCTACAGGCTAAAATCACCCCTCCACACATGCTATCCCTAAGTCTAGAGGTACCCAGTGCCCAGGTACTACCCTCCCCATCCCCCTTGCTAAGGGCACCAAGGGGATCTTCTACTAGTACTACAGAACAGGGAACCCCAAACTTACCAACAGTTGCATGCACGCCTCCAGCAGTTTGTGGATCCTTTCAGTCTCCAAGCCTGCTGTAAAATGACTGGCCAAGCACAAGCTCCAGAAGGTCCCCCAGAAAGAAAGAAAAAAACTAAGATTGTTGGCCAGCACCAGCAGTCAGTCAATTGCCCATACCCCTAAGGAAACCTTCAGGATTGGATGACTTTTTTGAATTCAAAAAAGTCAACCAATCCAGGGCATGTTAAAAAAAGGCACAAAATGTAACCATTTGCACCTCAGGGAGGGGACTGGGAGGGACAAACAAACTCTTGTATAACAAAAAGGTGCCAACTGTCACCTTCAGCAATTTTAAAAATCCGGTAACCCGGCACCATTAAAAAGATCTGGTATGCCGGTACACTGGTATTAGCAGATTACCGATTAGATCCGGTACTGCATAAAACCAGCAATATCGGATACCGGGAGAACTGGTATTCCCAACCCTAGAAGTTACACTCTGACAGGAAGGGGAGGAAGCAGGCTATTAACTGATGATCATTCCAGTTCCCTGTGTCTGCCAGTCTGTCTTTTATATAGCAGGCAGCCAGTCAGGAAGCTGGGGGCATGGAACAAGGTTGATGAAAAGTGTGGCCTGATCAGCCCCTGGGAGGAACTTTAGCAAGTCCTCAGGGCCATGGTCAAAGCATTCCAATTGTTTTGAGGAGCCATCCATTATACTCAGGACCCCAGACATGCTGGTTTGAGTAAGGGATTGTGACAGGGGGGTGGTGTCTTGGATCAGGCCCCAAACAGTAATAGTCTTTAGGTGATTCGCTCAAACACAGTATTTATTCAGTACATGTTCTGTAGTCTCTCACATAAAATATGCTTTTCAACCACAACACAAACACCCAATGGCTATCCCAGCCAGGTACGGGTCCCCTCTACTCTCCTGGAATTTTCCAGCACTTATGTAACAGGGTGGCGATGCCTCAGGGTAGGCTCCCACAGGATCAGCTCGAGTAATGAAGTTACATCACAGGGAATCAGCTCTATACTCTTTACTCAGATATTCAAAGTCCATACACAACAATATGCAGTCTTTTTACATCATGATTCTCTGGTATAGATTCAATCCCCCAAACTCTCATTCAGTTAGGCAGGAATCCCCTGATTGACGCTTACAGCTCCCAGGACTCAGACTTTCCCAAGTTAGATCACCACTGTTCTAGTCACTCTTGCTTCTTCTCTTCAGCATGGGTTCAGCACCTAGGAGACCAATCTTCAGGGAAAGCCTCTCACCTCAGAGTCCAAGCACAGACTGATCTCCCGAAGCTTTCCCTTTCTTATATAGCTAGAGAGGGCATGGCCAACCACTCAGCCTCCAACTAAGGACAAGTATTTCCTCAAGTTCTTAAAGGGGTAGCAGCTCTCTCTCAGAGGAGGAGGAGTCCAAACACCAAATAGAGTTTAAGTGAGTATACAAAGATTACTTATTTGAAAGTCTGTTGTTAATTTTTTCATTCTTTCAGTGTTCACTTCTTCACTGTTCTGAGGTTCTTTCTTGTTAGTTGTTTTGATGTTGATTTAACTGCTCATGAAATGTATCCAGGTGCTGAACATCCAAAATACTGGACAACAAAGGAACAAAGTGCCAAAGGAATAAAGTCCTGAATAATAGAGAAATGAAGTACTGGAATAAGGAATTCAACAAACTTCACAGGAGCCACATATTCTAGTTCAGCTCATGAACATAATACTAGAAATATGTTTCTGCTGTCATTACAACTGCCCTATCCATGATCTGATAGTGTAACCCCCATGAGGTGTCTATTTAATGTAATGATGGACAACATTTCTCTCTCTTGGCCCACTTGAAAAATTAGGACAAGCTCCAGGACAGAGAGGAGATGGAGGTGCTTAAGGGGTGTGCTCAGGATGGGGATAGAAGGAGAGAACCCATATCACAGTTCTATGCTATGAATCCATCTCCACTCTTCAATGTACACCCTCATCTCTGTCCCCTTCCTTGACCTCACTCTTTCAGTGTCTGAGAGTAAGGACAGAGTCTAGGAATGAGAATGAGGGCAAATTGGGACAAATCCAAGAATGAGAAAGAGGTGGGACTGATCCCAAGCCCTGCTTGTGCCACACATTACTTGTGCATGTGCACGCCCATTGTGGGAACATTGTTTCATGTGCAAGCTGTGTGGGATCTGCGCAGGGCCTGTGTGGGACCCATGCTGATCCCACACTCAGAAGGTTTGGGATCACAGCCAATGTCTGCAGCCAATACTTCATCAAGCTAATATAATACAAAAATAGGGCACCAAAATTTTGGACTAACATGTCATTGCTAACCCTTAAGCTACTGTGGGCAGTCATGCACTCTCAGGAGATGGCTATGGCTTAGTACAGGCTCATTATGGCCACCACTATATGAAATGTGGTTTTGTTCCCTGCTCTCAGGAGGACTAGATGTGAAATGAGTACCTTCAAAAATAGATATATTTATCAAGAATATGGTACCCGATTCAACCTGGTAATGAAGTAATCAGTACCCGATTAGTGCCTGATGGAAAACCCAATTTACCACTTTACTGACCTTTTTGTACTGATTTTCCAGCCTCCTGTATCAATTTTCTGACCTTCTTTACCAATTTACCATTTTCCATTACTGAAATTGTAATTATGAAAAATTGGTGACTCGGTAAAGGAAATACACAGTATTTCTGGTAATTGGGTGCCTGACTTGATACTTGAGTACCAATCGAGCACCTCACAGACTAGCAAAAATTGCAAGAATTGCCCATGGGTAACAAATGTGCTACCAGTATTCATCTAAAGTGTGACCATCTACAGAGACAAAGGGAGCACCAGGAGATTCTTGAAAGACACGGGTGTTGGCTGTGGGAAAGAAGCAATCAGAATATGTGCATTATGGTGATCTTTTGTCCTAGCAGCTCTGGAATAGGGCTGAACTGAGTAGAAAAAAAATTATTTGCGAGTATTCCCGAGTTTCTGAGGACTGTCTCTGAGTGTTCGACCTGGTAAAATACTCAGAAAAATAAAACTGAGTACCAAGTATTTTGTGAGTACAGAGTACCCTGATATAGGGACAGGAAAGGCCCCATATGTTTTTCATTCAAGGATTTTACGAGTACCAAGTAGCATGTACTGAGTACTGGGCCGATCCTTTGGTTATTCTGTTCTTGGTAAAACTGAGTTGAATACTGTGATCTTTGGTAAAAACCAAGGAATTTTGAACACCAAATTTCAGCACTACACTGGAAGAATTTTCCTCAGGGGGGAGGGCCATGTTTGGAAAGAACAGGGTTAATAGGACTTTCCCACCCCATTTCGGACATGGTTTCATCCCCTCTGAAGCATAGTGACATCACAGTGCTTAAAACAACGGGCATGTCAGGCCTTTAATTGTCACACTACTCTGGAAGAGTACACCTGACATGAGTCCATACAGAGCATTGAGGGAAATGCAAGACCTGGCTGTTCCACCAGATTTTCAGGGAGGGAAATGGGTAGGATGGGCTGTTGAGGGTTAGGGTGGTGGGATTTCTTTTGTTTATTCTTTGATATCCCCCATTGTGGAGTGTATTGTTTTATGTTTTTATATATTTTATATTTATTATATTTGCAATGCATTTTTTATCTTTTTATACTTCTAAGCTGCCCTGAATTGCTTTGGCAGGAGGGGTAGGGTATAAATTTGTAAAATAAATAAATAAATAAATATATAAATAAATAATACAGCATCCAGCCACCCTGGGACACTTGCTGCATGTTGAAGCCCTGACATACTTGGGGCGACAATGCCTTTGCCTGCTGCTTCAGTGCCTGGCCACTACCTGTTAGTTTCTGCTGCTGTTGCTGTGCTGTTGCCTGCTGTCTGCCATTGTCTGTTGCTGTGATCTGCCTGTCCGCTGCCTGCAAATTGCTCTCTCATATTTTGCCAGCCTGGGCCATTTGCTGAAAACTGACATCCTATTACATCTTGGGGTTCTGTCAGTTGTCCAGTGTCCACCTGCCATTAGCTGTACCTCAAATATTGGGGGCATTCATCCTCCTTTGGTTCCGCTGCTTCATCCCCGCGGGATACCTGTGGGGAAACAAAAGTACTAACAGTGAGGTTGGGGGTTGGGGGGGAACGCAGAGGGCAGCCACGTGGGCTGTCCTGTCCCCTCCCCACCACCCAGAAGTAGCGGGGGCATAAGGCCCTGAGGACAGCGGTTGAGCCGCAGGCCACGGCCAAAGGGTGAAGCACTTTCCGGGCACTTTGGGGGCTGCAGGGGGTGGGGGGGTATTATTTGTTTGCTGTGGGTTTCTGTTTTTTTCAGGGCTAGGGTGGTAGGGTGGGGGTATTGATACGGGTGGGGTAATGAGGGGGGTGGACCCAGGGACTCCCCCTGGTGAGAGCAG
>QEPC01008446.1:4054820-4090429 GCA_003113815.1 Sphenodon punctatus | reverse complement strand
GGGGGGGTGATTTTAATCCCCCGCCCATGTATTTATTTATTAATATCTTTTAGCCCTGTTTTATTGACATATTTTATATTTATATTTTTAACTGATTTTAATTGTTTTTTATTGTTGTTAGCCGCCCCGAGCTGCATTGCAGGAGGGGGCGGGATAGAAATCTATAAAATAAATAAAATAAATAAATAAAATAAATATACATGGAGCCTAGGGCTGCTGCTGGATTCACAGCTTCATCTGGATCTTAAGTTGTCAGCTGTGGCCAGGAACACCTTTCACCAATTGCATCTGGTGAGAAGGTTCCCCCCATACGTTTTGGAATCCAATCTTGCATCCATTATCCATGCATTTGTCAACTTGAGCTTGAACTATTGCATTGTGATCTACATGGGGCAGCCCATGGGAATGGTCTGGAAGTTGCAGCTGGTGCAGAATGCAGCGGCCCCGCTGCTTACAGGTACAGACTGTGGAAAGTATATTCAACCAGTGCTCCATGCTCTGCACTGACTGCCTATTGTCTTCTGGGCTGAATTCAAGGTGCTTGTTTTAACCTTTAATGCCCTACATGTCATAGGTCCCACTTGCCTGAGTGATCGCCTCAACCCGTGTCCTGGGGCCGTCCCTGTGGTCATCCCGGAACGGCCTCCTGGAGGTCCCACGTTATTGGCTGGTCCACACAGACAGGAGGGCGTTCTCACTGGCTGCACTCTCATTATGGAATGCCCTCCCAGTGGTGGAAGTTTGTCTCAAACCAGATCTCCTGGCCTTTCGACAGAATTGTAAAACCTAGCTCTTCTGCCAGGCATTTTGCAGGGGTGGGGGCGTAGGGGGGTGAGGTGGGGGGTGTTTTGTCACAGATTATTATATACCTACTCCTATATCCTATTCCTAAACTATAATATATGTTGTTATTATCCTATTCCTAAACTATAAGTATATATAATGATATCCTATAACTATATATACAAATAACAACAAATCCTATTCCTATCCTAATGCCTATCTAATTTATAACTAACCTAAGTACTACTATCTAACTAACTATATACACCCATCCTATTCCCTTCCAATTCCAACACTATATATACCCTCCTCAAGTGTGTGTGTGTTTGTGTGTGCTGTGTGTTTATTATAATTTATATTAGATTATTTATTGTATTTCCTCCACTCCTTCCCTCTCCCGCCCCCTTCCCATGTCACAAAGGCACTGCTACAATCCAGCCCCTTATATAGTGTATGGGGGGAGGGGGATGGAGGAAGGGCTGCATGTGTTGTTGTGTACCCTGATTGGCTAGGCAATTAAGTAGGAGAGGGATGGGGTGGATGAGTTGTTGTGCACATTGCGAACACCCTGGTTGGCTAGGCAATTAAACAGCTGCAGCTGCTGCACGTGGCAACACCTGCTGAGGCACCAAGCTGGCGCCGAAGAGTTTCAAAGTTTCTGAAGTTTCCGAATTTCTCAGAACTTTTCTGATTTTCCGGACTTCGTCGTCCAAAATCTATAGCTTCGGAAAGAGGGTCAAAGTACCTCCGAGTACCCGGACTGACTATTCAGAACTTCATAATTCAGCCTGAGTACTCAAAAGTACTATTTGTTTCAGCCATAACAAATACCATATGTCAGGGTGCCACCAAGATGTAGCAGGGAATGGGTCCCCCTAGGGTAAGTCTTCCAGGATGCAGGTCCAAGCCAAACTAACTGGTGGGATCTCATGGGATGTCACCCTCTACAGACCACATGAATCTCATCCTCTACAGTGCCCTTTATTTTATAGTGCTTAGTCCATCCCCCATAATTCACATTTGTACATACAGAGTCTCCACGTATATTTATATTGCTGTTATATTTATATTGTATTTATTATATTTGTATTATTTCATTTTATATTTTAATGCATTTGTTAGCCATACCAAGCTGATATTAGCAGGAGAGTGTGGGGCATAGATTGCAGAATGAATGAATGAATGAATGAATGAATGATGCTTTCAAAGTATTTCTCAGTGTAGGTTCCCTCTGGCCAGGAACAGTCTCTCCTGAAGCCAGGAATGACACAGTCCAAGTTTCTAGAGAGTCAGGGTGCCTCTTTCCCATGGTCCCTCCTGACCATAGTTCACCCCCAGTTCTTGCCTCTCCAGCATCATCGGGTGATTTCAGACATTACGGGGCCCGTTGGCCCCGTACCGAAATCAACCCATTCATTCCCCGCCGGGGTCACCCTGTCACGCCACAACAGACGTGCTGGGGGGATCCTGGCGGGGAATCTGGGAGGGGGCGGGGCCATGCGGTGCAACATGCGGCCGCATGGCCCCGCCCCCTCCACGGTCCCACCGCCCGCCCTCTGGGGAGACGGACCGGCGGCGGGGCCAATGCGGCCGCCGCGTCAGGCCGGATTCGCCACGGCCCAGGATCCCGCCGGTGATCCCGGGCCGTGGCGCCTGGCCAGACGTTACTTTTTGTTGGTCCCCGCTGGGGATCTCTTTGACCACGCTTCCCGGGACATTCCCCCGGCTAGCCCGGGAAGCGTGGTTCAAATTGACCCCAAGTGGGTATTGACCATGGTGAACATCTGGCGGCCACCAAACAGACGTTCGAGGCACATTGACCACAGGTGGGTATTCACTGTGGTTCACTGTGATCTCATAACATCTGAAAATACCCATCCTCCAAACTGAGAGTTCTCTCTTCTAGTTCCCAAGGCTGATTTGCCCATGGACAGTCCAGATAGCCCTATTCAGCCACTCATGAGGCTTGCGCACCTGTGTAGAGGTGAGATGCTATGCTTCCTTTTGAATTGCACCTGCCCCTCTCCTTAGCTCCTGCTAGGGAATGGGCCTCTGGCTAGTGGTAATGACAGTCTTCCTGCCGGTCCTACCTCTATGCTGGACTATTGTAATGTGCTCTACATGTGGTTACCCATGACGACAGCTTTGAGACTGCAGCTGGTGCATAATGCAGCGGCCCACCTCTTTGTGGGGTTGGGCCGCCAGTACTCCAATTTCTGCACTGACTGCCAATAGTCTTCCAGGCCAGATTCAAGGTGTTGGTGCTAGCCTATAAGGCCCTAGATGGTCTAGGCTCTACCTATTTGTGGAACTGCCTCAACTCCCAGGTCCTGGATTGGCCCTTGTGGTCATCTGGGGGTGCCTTCCTCAAGGTCTTCCAAATCTTCTGGGGGAGCACAATGGAGAGGGCATTCTTGGTGGCCACACTGAGACTATGGAACTCCCTCTTGGTGGAGTCCTAATTGGCCTTCCCTCTTTTTGACAAAGTTATAAGACCTGGCTGTTCCACCACAGGTTTGGCAGGGGATATGGGTGAAGGGTGGGGGAGTGGGTTAGGGTGTATGGGGGAGGGTTTTTTTAACCTCCTTCTCTGTGCTGTTTTATCTGCTTTTAATGTTTTATTATTGTTGTTGTGAGCCGCCCCGAGCTGCTGTATCTGGTGGGGTATTAAGTGGGTATTAAGTGTGAGTATAATTAAGTTGGGTATTAAGTGTGAAGTTAATTAAGTGTGCATATTATTCACACTTAATTATGTGGGGTATTAAGTGGGGTGTTATTACTTCAAATTTAATTAAATTCTTCACACTTCACACCTCTTCACACTTAATTATTACACTTAATTACGTGGGGTATTAAGTGTGAATTTAATTAAGTGTGAGTATAATTAAGTGAGGTATTAAGTGGAGTATTAAGTGTGAATATAAATGAGTAGGGGTTATTAATTGGGGTATTAAGTGTGCATAAAGTAAGTGGGGGTTTTAATGGGGATATTAAGTCTGAATATAATTAAGTGGGGGTATTAAGTGTGAATATGATTATGTGGCAGGCTATTAAGTGGCGCATTAACTGTGAATGAATGGATGAATGAATGAATGAATGAATGAATATCCTTTTAAGGGTCCAGTGTTTCCCAATCACACTGTCCCTATTACCATGGCCTTTTAGGGTGCCTTCAATTAGATCTGAATATCTGGGCAGATTCAATCTCTGATGTATCTGCGCAATCTGATCCAGATCTGGTAGAATAGAGACTGGCGATTGGTCCTTGTTCCACTAAAGATCCAGATCAGAAGTGACTGCTGCCCCTCCCCTATCCCAGCCTTTGTAAGCATCACATTTTGTTTAGTGAACATGAACAAAAGTCTCCACGTCACCTTGAACACCACAGCAAAGTGCCATTGTGTGCATGCACACTAGAAAGTACTTTTCTGTGCATTAGCAAAACAGTGAGGCAGCATGGGAGAGGGAACACTTGGAATGAATGGTAGAGATCATTGTCAATGTCAACAGAAAATTGGTGATGGATCTCTGTAGCTCTTTACAAAAATATGGATTAATGCTGTAATATGATTGAATCAGATAAGCATTTTTGTCTCTGCAGATATTTTTTGCATTTTCAGAATGTTGTTAGGAGTTCGAGAAGCAGGCCAACGGAATCTTACACCCTGCACTGCACACGTGCCGCATGGCCGTAGTCTGTACTGTGCTTCTATTTTGTTCGTGCACACTACAAGAGGGCAGATGACCTGGATATCTGGTGAAATGAAGACCAAATCGGAATCCAGATCACATTTTGCCAGACAGAATTGGAATGACTGGATCTGTCACAGTCAGAATCCAAGCAAATGTTCTGTTTCAGCCCTACTCTGTGAAGACCGAACAAGCAATCTGATTTAGCCCTACTTCCAACAAAATAATAACCACATACACCATAATTCCTTGCAGAAGCACCATGGGTTTGCTGCATGTTTGCCACATGGGGACATTTTGAATGGATTATTATTATTATTATTATTATTATTATTATTATTATTATTATTATTATTATTATTATTATTATCATCTTGTATATAGCCCTAGTGATGTACCTGGTGCTTTACAGAGAATAGGATAGACATGGTCCCTGCCCAAAAGCTTACAACCTAAAGACAGGGGGAGGGGAGACAGGGAAGGGGGAACAGACAGCGAGACAAGGAATGCAACATTCATGAGCATGTGAGAACTCAGGTACATGTTTTTGGCTTGGTTACAGTAAATTGGGAGTTTTCAGATAACAGGTGGAGGATAATCCAGGGTGGGGATGATTAGCAGGAGTTAGGAAGGGTGAAGCAGAAGAGGTGGGTTTTGAGGATGGACTTGAAGGTGTGGAAGGTGGGGACAAGGTGCACGAGGGCAGGGAGGGAGTTCCAGGCATGTGGGGCAGCGAGCGAGAAGGGACGAAGGCAGTTGGGGGAGCAGGGGAGGCGTGGGTGAGGGAGGGGATGGAAGAGGAGCTGAGTGCTCAGACAGGGGTTTGGAGGGAAATCAGGGCAGAGAGGTAGGGGGGAGCAAGGTTGTGAAGGACTTTGTAGACGAAGACAAGGAGCTTGTGCAAAATACGTCCAGGAAGGGGAAGCCAGTGGAGAGAGGAGAGGAGAGGCTGTACATGGTCAAAGTAATGGCCTAGGTGGATGATCCTGGCAGTGCAGCAGAGGATCAGAGATGAGGGAGAAAAGGTGACAGCAGAGAAGGCCAGCAAGGAGGAGGTTACAATAGTTGAGGTGTGAGATGACTAGGGCATGAATGAGAGTTTTGGCAGAAGAGACAGACAGAAAAGGGCAGATCTTGGCTATGTTGTGGAGGGAGAAGCGACAGGATTTGGTCACGGAGTCAATGTAGGGTTTGAAGGTAAGGTGTGAGTTGAAGATGAAGCCCAAACTACAGACTTCAGGTACAGGGAAGATGGACACCCCATCATTGGCAATTGACAGGGAAGAGGGAGAGGTAGGATTTGGAGGGAAGATAAGGAGTTCAGTTTTTGCCATGTTCAGTTTGAGTTGGCATTGAGACATCCAGGTGGAGTTATCAGAGAGACAGTTGGTGAGACGAGCTTGAACAGAGGGGGAGAGGGAAGGAGTGGAGAGATAGAGTTGAGTGTCGTCAGTTTATAGGTGGTATTGGAAACCATGGGAGACAATGAGTTTGCTTAGGGATTGGGTGTAGATAGAAAAGAGGAGAAGGTCAAGGTCAGAGCCTTGGGGAACCCCAACCAAGAGGGGTAGGGAGGAGGAGGGGGAGGAGTTAGAAAGGGATACGTTGAAGGAGCGGTCAGAAAGGTAGGAGGAGAACCAGTCGAGGACAGAGTCCCTGAATCCCAGGGAGTGAAGCAATTCAAGCAGGAGTGAGTGGTCAAAAGTGTCGAAGGCAGCAGAGAGATCAAGGAGGACAAGAATAGAGTAAAGGTGGTTGGATTTAGCCACCAGAAGATCGTTGGTGATCTTAACCAGAGAGGTTTCAGTGGAGTGAAGGGGGCAGAAGCCAGATTGGAGGGGGGTCAAGGGAGGTGTTGGTGGAGAGGAGGTCGAGGCAACGGGAGTAGACAGCACATTCAAAGAGTTTGGAAGCAAAAGGGAGGAACGAGACAGGACAGTAATTAGAGGGTTCAGAGGGATCCAGAGTGGACTTTTTAAGGCTGGGGAAGACAGTGGCATGTTTAAAGGCAGAGGGAAAGGAGCCAGTGGAGAGGGAGAGGTTGATGATGTGCAGGAGGCGGAGGGGCCTGTGGTGGCAATGGAGGTCAGGAGGCAGGAAGGAATGGGGTCCAGGAGGCAAGTGGAGGGGTTGGAGGAGGAGAGCAGGGAGGAGATTTCCTCAAGGGAGGCGGGAGGGAAGGAGGACAGGAGAAAGGTGGGGGGAGGAGGGAGAGTGGGGAGAGTGGTAGGGGGAGAGGACTTGGAAGCGATATCCAGGCAGAGCTTGTCAATTTTAGAAGGAAAAAAGAGAGCAAGATCCTGAGCGGAGAGAGAAAAGGGAGGAGGAGGACAGGCGGGTTTGAGAAGGGAGTCAAAGGTGGAAAAGAGGCTGTGAGGGTCCCGGGAGCAGGACTCAGTGCGTGAGGCATAGTCCTGCTGTCTAGCGAGGGAGATAGCAGAGTTGAGGGATGAGAGGCAGAATTTGAAGTGGAGGAAATCAGCGCAGTAGTGGGATTTGCGCCAGAGGCGTTCAGCAGCCTGGGTGCAGGAGCAGAGATAGCGAATGGTGGGGGTGAGCCAAGGGCGAGGGTTACAGGAGCGAGCTAGGCAGGAGGAGAGGGAAGCAAGGGAGTCAAGGATGGAGGTGAGAGAGGAGTTGAAGGTGGAGATGGCCGAGTCGGGGGAGGAGAGGACTGAGGGGAGAAGAAGGGAGAGGGAGGAGGCAAAGTCCTGGGGCACAATGGCCTGCAGATTGTGGAAGGGACGGGGAGATGGGGAAGAGGAGGGGGAGCAGTGGGAGAGGTTGAAGGAGGCAAGGAAATGGTCAGATATGGGATGGGACTCGAAGGAGAGATCGGAGACAGAACAGTTCCTAGAGAACACGAGATCAAGAGAGTGACCATCAGTGTGGGTGTGGGAGCAAGTCCAGAGGTGGAGATTAAAGGAGAAGGCTATGGAGAGGAAGCAGGTGATGCAAGGCTGAGAGGGTGCATCAACATGAATATTGAAGTCGCCAAGGATGAGTGTGGGAATGTCGTCAGAGAGGAATAGGGTGAGCCAGGACTCGAACTCAGAGAGAAAGGAGGAGAGGGAGCCCGGGGGGCAGTGGATAACCGCAACACGGAGGTGGAGAGGGGAGTAGAAGTATACGTGAGCCTCAAAGGAGGGGAAGGAGAGAGAGGGGGGAGAGGTTGAAACTGGCAGGAAGAGGGGTTAAAACTGGCAGGATCACTGAACTGATCCATTGTTGTGTCAACACTGAAATATCTTCATGCCTATATCACAAATTACCTTTTTATTACCATGTTACAGGTTACATAAAGAGATCACGAAAAATTCTACCACATGGTAAACCCAAGAAAAAGCAAACATATGATCCTGCCTAGGGCATAATTGAGTAGAACAATATTTATTCTTGAATGTTTCTGAATAGTCAAACATCAGGCTTCAGTTTCCAGCAGCTCCTCAGTCATGTGATGAATATTCAGTACTTGGTATTCGTATTCAGCATTCAGTACACGGCACTCGGTATGCTGGTGCTACCATGGTATTGTCCGTGGATTGTTTAGCACATCCAAGCCAAGTGCGAGACAGTACTTCCACCCCTTCCTCTAGTCTTCCCACACACATAGCAGATAAAAGCCAAGTTGTAAGAGGTCAGCATTACCTGATTGAGGTATTACCAAGTACCAAATGCCATGTCTGTTTCTCTGGCTCTTGGTACTTAGTAAAACCGAGCTGAATACCATAATTCTCAGCATACTGAGTCCTGATGAGCCCTAGTCCTGCTACCCATGTTCACAGATGGCTACTGGGGTTTCTGAATACAGCCTAAGTGCTTTATATATGAAGCTGAATGTTTTCACAAGGGTAAGAATGCAGCCTCCTTTTTATTGCTGATCATGGCAGTGCAACTATATCCCTTAATGAAGACCTGTGGTTTGAATGACTGCTCCCATGGCATTGGGAAATACCTACCTTTAGGGAGCACTTGCAACCATTCAATTATATTTCCTCACTATCCACTGAATCTCCATTTCCGCTGTTGTCAAGATTGGTGCCTGAGATCACCAGGCATTTATTGGTATTTATCCTTAGGTTTTTGGTATTTTTAAAATAATTTTTGGTATCTTTTGGTAATTTCCAGTATTTTCTGGTCATTTTTGGTATTTTTTCACCAGTTTTTTTCTGGTGTTTTCATCAGTTTCCAGCATTTTACCAAAGTTTCTGGCATCAGGATGTGGAATGAAAACAAGGGCCAGTGCTTGAAATAAACCAATTAAAAGGACAGCTAACAGGGAGCCAAAACAAGGACTAATAAGGGAAATGATGAAATTCACATACTGAAATTGTGATTGTAAACAAGCAAACATAGGCAGCATATAAGGAACATTGCATTTTGTGTGGCCATTCCTGCCAAGGAAGAATGACGAGAGGTACTGAATATGAACAATGGGGGCGATCCCATGCCCTGCGCATGCTGTGGGCATCCTGTGCATGTGCATGTGCGTACAAATCACACGCATCTCCATAGCGATGGCATTGTGCCACACGGCTCCCATGCAGATCCCACGCAGATCCTGCTTGGGATTGCAGCCAATGGCAACTTTCAAAAGGGAACTAGCAAACATAGCAAAAAAGCCGGTAAGCTTCCTCATTGTGGGAGCATAAGCGAACGATCTGTTTCCGATGGAAACAGCTTTCACTGCAATTGTTCGACTCAGAGCTACCTTTGCCAAATTTTCTTGCAAGAAACATGACCGACCTTAACATTTTCACTAACGGCAATCATTACTAGGGGGAATGAGGGGCAGATTTTAAAAGGCCCACATGGTAATTAGGTGCTAACTCCTCTTGAAAGCTACTGGGACTGAGACACCAAAATGTCATTTCTTCCTTTGGAAATGTCCTCTTTAGAGCTTAAGATAGTACATGACAGAATCAAGATCTAAAATTTGTTTCCCTATCTGTGCTCCACAGGCTTTCATGTGGTTCTCCACATCTGGGAAGATTTCACAGGCTGCAATGAGAGCTCCTGACACAGATGAATATTCAAAGATCAGACTCAAGTTTCCAGCAGCTCCTCGGTCATGTGATGCATATTCAGTACTTGGTATGCGGATTCAGCATTCAGTACATGGTTCTCGGTATGCTGGTGCTCCCTTGTTATTGTCCGCGGATTGTTTACCACATCCAAGCCAATCACAGTGTGAGGCAGCACTCCCACCCCTTCCTCTACTCCCCCTGCCCCACACAGTATAAAAGTCGAGCCTTCATTTTCCTTCTCTTTGTGTGTTGTAGGAGGTAAGCATCAGATAAGCATTATCCAATCGAGACATTACCAAGTACCAAATACCATGTGATCGAGGCATTACAAAGTACCAAATACTATCAGAGCTCAGTAACAGCTCAGAGAGGAGAGTGGGGTGCACCAACTGCCCTCTCCCCTGACTTCTGGGATATCTTTTTTTCCATCTCAAGTACCAGAGTACCAAGTGTGTGCTCCCAACTAGCCCGTGATGGGCTTGGGAGATGTAAACTCAGGACTGTTCTGTTTGATTGAGAAGCAGCTTCAGCCACTCCAGCATACAGTCTGTCCTGACTCAGGCCCTTTTCTAATGGGTGCGGTGCATGGGGGTGCATTCCCACAAAGTCCCCCCACACCTCCACCCACCTCCACCCATCTCTGCACATGGAGCATTGGGCGTGCCCATTGGTCCATGCGTGGCTGATGTGTGGAGGTGAGTGGAGTGTGTGAGCACGTACGCACCCCCACCCACTGCCTGGCAGTATTCCCATGGGTGCCCACCGATCCCCCCCTCCACCCACCACAGAGTTCACATGGGCACCTCCTCCCACCCACCCACATGTGCAAGGGGGGGTACGTCTGTGTGAAAACAGCCTCAGAGGTAATGTATTGGATCCAGGCGTGCAAAGAGTTGATGAATGACAAACTTAGGACTTGCACACCACCCAACATATTCATCTTTTCCCGGAAGCCCCCTACACTTAAAAAAAGCTGCATCTGCATGCTTGTCGACGCACCCCAATGAGACACAGAGACAGTATTTGGTTTCAAATCTGGCCACATTCGTTTATTTCCATAAATGCACCTGGTGGTCGGTGGGCAAATTGCCTCAAGCAATTCCGGTCCAGTATGCCAACTCTAATGTAACTTATTAAAACTCCTTAACAAGGTACTGCCCGGATGTGCCCTCCGTTGGCAGTCCCATAACCAAGAAACATCCCCTCCTTCGACGTGACGTGGCCGAAGGGGGGTGCCTAGCCCAACTGTGGGCCGAGTAAGGAGTTAAGTGCCCGCAAGGCCCGAAGACAGTGCATGTCTTTACAGAGCCTGCTAAGACCTCGCTCCCAGGGAAGTGACCCCAGTGCATGCTGTGCCCTGCATTACACTGTTTGTCCTTTCCCCATCTCTTAGGGAGATGACTCTATTTTTCTTCCTACCTTACCTATTAATCCTATGATGGCATACTGGACCCCTGCCACAAAGGGGCGAATCCTCCAAAACAAACGCCCCGACCCCCACCGCCTACTCATCCAATAGACTTCCCAAGTGACATGCCAGTGCTGCCAAGTAAATTTCATTACCAGTCTTTGATAGGTGTACCCCATCTTCCCTATATAATTCAGCTCTGGTGTGAACTATCCCCGACTGTTTAATAATGGAGCCCCCTAAGCCTATCACCCATTTAGATATTTCCCTATTAATGTTTTTTCTTGCCTTATCCACTCTTCCCGGGTGGTGCGCCCTATCCCAACGAATTCTGGGAATCCATTCAAACCAAACTATGTGAACTCCCTTGAACCAATCCCTAACTACCAACAAATCCTTTTTAATATTTATCACTAGGCTAACCCCTTTTCTAGCCGGCAAATCGTTCTCTCCCAAGTGTATTACCAATACGTTGGGAGGAGGAGCATCCTTCATCCTACGTAACATTGGTAGGAGTTGCGTCCAACGCATCCCGCTCCTTCCCATCCATTTTATCTGCGCTTTCGTATGCAGGCCCAGGTGCACCCCCCATGGGGACCCTGCAGCCGCGGAGCCCGCCCAGCGAACAAGGCTGTGCCCAATGATCCATATCGCTTGACGCAATCTCCTAGCGGGTCCGCGGCCTAACAGGAAAACAAGATAAAATTAGGTTAGGTACAACTTGGCCTAACATATTTCTTATAGGCGGCTGACCTCCATCTTCCTACAGCCATGATTGCCGTTTCAGGTAGGCCCGCAGCTGCAGCCATAGTAGCTGCCCCTATTCGAAATGAATGAGACCCGAATTCTAACGGGGGGAGCCCCACTTTTTTCAAAGCCCTCCGTAGTACAGCTGTCAACTGATGACTCGTAACCACTGCCCCGTTTTGGTGGATAAATAACTCTCCTTGCCCTCTAGGTCTTACCCTCAAATAACGTTTTCCTTGTTCATATGGGCATATTTCCACCGGGCCAGCTCTAAAAAGTTGAACTACGTATCCCCTATGTTTCTGGTCGGTTTTTGACCAGCGAAGCCGTATCCTGAGCCTATCTTCATCCACCTGAAGGTCTAACAATCCTAAAGCTCGGGCGGTAGTATCCCTTGCAGAACTACATACTAATTCACTAATCCTAAAACCTCCGAAGTACATAATAACAAATATTGTTTTGAACAATTGCACTTCATAACCATCATAACAAACTGCTGGAAGGGACCCCACTATCTGGATGAGGATCGGGGTTATTATTGGGGCCCGGGTCCTGTGTTGTACTGTGGAAGACCTGGCCCAAGCCTCCAGCATGCGTTTTATGTAAAAACCATTGTCAGGGGGCGGAAAACCTTTCAGCCTGCTAACAAAGGTCAGGGCCGCGAGTTTCCCAGCTATAGTACCGCTTGCTAACCCTTTTTGCCTCAAGGCCTGTGCAAACTGTATGGCTTCTGCCTCAGCTATGGGAAAATCCGTCCCCCATCCCTTACCCGCCCGGAATTCTTGGAATTCACGGTAAGCCCTACCGTAGGCAGCCTGCGTTCTAGGAGCCAGGGATCCCTGGACAGTGGCTTCAAGCTCTACTTGCCAAGGCTCCATATGTCCGGTGGCAAAGGATCCGGGTCTGCTTTGGCGCCCGGTGCCAGCTGCCGGAAACGCCCCATCTGGAACCGAGACAATGCATCAGCTATGCAATTGTCGATTCCTGGGACGTGTCTTGCCACAAACATAATGTTGTTACGTAAACACTCCAGGACTAATGGCCGAACTAATCCCATCACCCTTAGTGACCTTGATGAGAGCCTATTTACCACGTGGACAACTGCGGAGTTGTCGCACCAGAAAACCACCGTTCGGTTAGCAAATTCCCTGCCCCAAAGCCGTACTGCCACTACAATGGGAAAAAGCTCTAAAAATGTAAGATCCCTGGTAATTCCCAATGTGTGCCAGTCATTTGGCCATGTAGCGGCGCACCAATGGTTCCGGAAAAAGACTCCGAAACCTACCCCACCGGCAGCATCCGATTGAACTTGAAGGTCATTTCGGAGGAGCCATTGCTCCCTCCAGAAACTGACCCCATTGTACTCTTCAAGGAAGGCTAACCACACCTGTAGGTCTTGCCGCATTTCGCTGGTGACCCTTATCCGATAGTGAGGGGGCAAATCCCCCCTTAGTTTTTCATATAACCGGGACAAAAATGCCCGTCCTGGAGCAACCACTCTACAGGCAAAGTTCAACGATCCGACCAACGATTGTAAACCTTTAACTGAAACCTTCCGGGCCTCTATGCACTCTTTGATTTTTTCCCGCATCCCTTTTAGCTTCTCCTCTGGTAACCTCGATGTCATTTGTTCCGTGTCAAGTTCAATCCCCAGATACGTGATCCTTGTCGTTGGCCCTTCAGTTTTTTCGGGGGCCAAGGGAACGCCGATCTCCTCGGCTACCTCCTGGAATAATTCCAAGGCGGCCGCGCATTCCCTGGACCGGGGGTGGCCAATTATCAAAAAATCATCCAAATATTTTGATACTGCTCCCCGTTTCAGCCTTTTACAAAATATCCACGCAATCAGGGTACTGAATCGCTCGAACACGGAACAAGAGATCGAACAACCCATAGGCATGGCTCTATCATAGTAATACTTTCCCCGGAATTGGAAACCCAAAAGATGGAAACTCTCGGGGTGCACAGGCAGTAAACGAAATGCCGATTTTACATCGCATTTCGCCACGAGGGTTCCCTTACCCCTCGCCCTTACTTTTTCTACCGCCTCATCAAAGGGTGCATATTTGATTGTCGTCAATTCCCGAGGAATAGCATCATTCACTGATCCTCCCCTAGGGTGGGACAGGTGGTGGATCAGTCTAAATTCCCCGGCTGCTTTTTTGGGAACAATTCCTAATGGTGACATTACCAGGTTGTCCATGGGAGGGTGGTCAAATGGGCCTGCTATTCTTCCTTCGGAGAGCTCCTTCTCTAGTTTTGCCTGTACTATTTCTTCCATGCCTATTGTGGATTTCAAATTGCGGACTGTCCTTTGCTGCCATACTGGCCCGGCCGGAATAACAAACCCAACTTTAAAACCGTTCACAATGTAATCTACTTCCTGTCTGTTTGGGTGACCCCTCAGTGCCCAGTCCAAACGTTCAGTTTTGACTGGGGTCGGCCCCCTTTGAAGCACGTGTCCCACCCTGCGAACCTTGTCCGCCTTTTCCTGCTCCCCCACCATAGTTATACCCCGCTTTCCCACTCTTTTGCCGAGGCCGGGGGCAATTAATGTTCGGGTGACCTCCCCCACAGCTGGAGCAGTTATGCCTAAATTTACACACTGTCCTGTTGCATCTACCCCCTTTATTAAAATCCCAACAGGTCCCGGCAGTCCCTTGCCCTCCTCTTCTATTGTCTCCCCGAAAGGACTCGCTTCCCCATGCGACCCCCCCCCTCACTAACGGATGTCCACTGTCCGCCCTAAGGGCCCTTGTGACATCCACCATACACTCCAGCCAAAGGTCTGGAGCATGGATGTCCCAGCGTAACCCTGGGGTCGTCGCTGCTCTATGCCGGAACGCTTCATCGTACCTTAACCATGAACCGACCGGTCCCGTCCCATAAGCACGCCTGATTATGTCGGCGTACTTATGCAACTCCAAGCCTCTACTGGGGTCTGCCTGGAGTATGACCCCCATGTACACAGCAAAGGCAGCTGTCCAATTCGCCCAATTCCGATCTGCTTTTGGGCGCTTAAATTTTTCTTTTTCTTTACCCTCTTCTGTCTCCGAGTGATCCAATATTGGATCACTAAACAGGAGGGCAAAAATATCCACATACTCTCCTTTTATGATCTTCTCCTTTACTGCAGGGAGGAGGTGTGATCCAAAGGGGGCGGCCACACAAGGGATGGCCCCCCCGGGTGGTGGAGGTGGAAATTTTATGGGTTGCGTTCCCCCACTAGCAGTCTCTGTGGCTTGCTCCCCTGTCCTACTTCCTTGACTGCTCGCTGGCTCGCCCACTTGATTGGTGCTTCCACCTCCCCCTTCCCGTTGGTGTTGCCCCTGCGGGTCCGTGGTCGGTGGCACAGCTGGGGTCATCCATACCCAAGTCCCGTTCCAGCAAGTCAATTGTGGCCCTATACTCAGTGGAGGTGTCCCTTCTGTTGTCCCCATGCCTCCCCCTTGAGCAATCCCGTACGAGGGACCTGCTACTGGCATGGCCTGGTCTCTTGCTGGCCTCACCCCCATCTCACCTTGTGCCCCCTGTGTTGACGGTACAGGGGGATTCCCCTGTTGTTCCCTTGATCCATCCCTGGGCGGCAGGGGTTGTCCTCTCAGTTCCCTCTCAATGGCCAGTATTCTCCTCCACACCTCCTCATCCATGACCTCGCGTTCCCTTTCAGACTCGTCGGTCCTTCTCCTGCTAGCTGGAGGGCCATCATCTCCCTGAAAAGACATTCCCTGCCCTGGCCCTATGGGCCTCGAGGCCTGACTTGCCATGCTGGGCCTATTGCCTTGTTGGATTACCTCCGGCCAGCAGGGGGCTTGCTGGTAATATTGCATCAGCCCTGGCACCCCTATTGGGTCTGCTGGCTGGGTTGGGAGCTGTGCTGATATCCCTTGACCCCTTCTGGCCACCAGGTAACCTGATTCAGACAGGCCGTCTCCTTGGTCTGGCCCCCCTTGCTCGGCTATCTGTAACCCCATAGGGGGCCTTATCACCTCTGACTGCTCAGCCCTTGTGGTTTGGGTAGGCCTCTGCGGCCTGTTCCCTGTATCCCCTTCTACCTCTGTTCTATATCGAGCAGGGGGGACAATCACCCTCCTGCCCCTCACCAGTCCTGCATCCAAAGAGGGCCCAGCTACACCTGCCTCATCCCCGAGGGGGGGGTCAGTCTCAGGCCTTACACCCCTGCTATGGTAACCCCTCTCATTTTCCCCTGCAGAGTTTCTCTCCCCTTCCCCCTCTATTCTCCCTCTGGAGGAGGATTGGGCCCGGGCCCTCATTAGGGCCCCACACTGCTCCAACCGAGCAATCATTGCTGCTCGGCTGGGAAGAATGGTTCCCCCCTCTGCCACATCGGTGGCTGCGCTCCCCCGCTCACCTTCTGCCCCTTGTTCCCCCCTGTGGGGCATTCCTTGGGAGTCCCTTAGGCTCCCTCTTCTTCTTTGTATGCCCCATTTCTGGGGTTGAAATCTTCTTCTTCTTCAGCAGCTCATTCAGCAGCACGGAGATTGTGCTGCTGCTTCATTGCCTCCCTTTTCTGAATGCCACTCCACGCGGCTACAGTAGACCCGCCCCTTCTAACAGGGGCGGGCTCCCAGTCCACTGAGGTGCGCTTGCGCAACCTCGCTCCAGGACAGTTGCCATGGCAACTCCAATAGACAGCTGGGAAGGCTTTCTAACAAGCCTCCCCGCAGCGGCCTCTTTCCCGCTTCTCTGCGTCTCCTCCCAGGAGGGGGGGGACGCAACAAATGCCCCATCGCCGCCATTTGGCGGTGAAGGGGACTTTCCTGCTGTATCAGGAAATCACAATGCATGTAAGCGAGTTCCTGACGTAGGAAGAGTTTTCCTGTGATTGTTTCCTATGATAGTTTTCTTGCACACTGAGACATATGGGAAGAAGCTTGTGAATAGAGGACTACATGTCTAGACAAAAGGGTCAGTGAGTCTGAAAACAAATTTCTAACATCTCCTTTACATCTGATGTTTCTTAGAGTATAGTAGGGATTTTGGTACCGCACTGGAATAACCCAGCAACAAAGAAAAATATGATTAAATTCCATGGGTGTTTACAAACGTGAGGCTGGGACTGCAGGGCTCACTTTGCCCAGCTGGGACAGCATCATGGCCGTGTGTTTATTCCAGGCCTACCAGACGTGGACCTGGTACAAACCACATTGTGGGTAGTGGCCAAGCTGGAAGCATGAGCTCAGAATGAAGCAGACGCACAGTACGATCCCGGCAGTTGCCCAGCTGGGCCAGAGTTTGTGGAACCGCACGGGAACATCTGATCCCAGCCCCATCCTGGCCTAGCGTCAGGGGTTACCATGACAGTCAACCGTGGTTGCCAATCATGGGTGGGGGGGGTTGGATGAATCATGGAGTTGGAGTTGACTGGCCGTAAGGCACTGCCTGCCCCCATCCCTGACTGAAACAGGCCACAGGGATGTCTATTCCTACCGCCGAAGCTGCCCCAGCCGGGGATAGCCCTCCCTCTGTGAGTAACCCATGTGTCATCATCAATTCATGAGAAACAACACTGAGCCAACCCAGTGGTATAGTTTTCTTTTGTACTGTAGTCATGAATACAGCTGTAGCAGGTAGCAGAATAAATACTTATGGGGTTTATTTTTTGCAATTTCGAACAAGGTGTAGTCAACACGAGTGACATTAACTTGGTGCAACTGATGTTTTACAAGTTCTTTTCAGTAGGCTCAATAGGTTTCGGTATTTTTGGATGGCTTGGTCATTTTGGTCATTTCCAGTTTTTGCCAGGACTAATGAAAATGGGTGGTGTATAAACAGAACCTGGACAGTTTTAACTCTAATCGAACTGGAGAGTTTTAACTTTCCTGGAACTGTTTTAATTGCACATGATCTCTTTCCCCAGTTCAAATTCACTCAGTTGTTCTGTGGAAAGTCAAATAGCTTTTAAAGACAATCTCACAGTGAACAAATGTTGACTTCATTAATTTATATATTAATTTCTTCTTTGTAAATCAATAATTTCTTCCAAACACATCCCATCCCTAGCTATAGCCACAATGCTCCACTCATGTTGAACGAGATGCCAGTTTGGGGGACGGAGAAACCTACATTCCCCTCCATAAAGTTTCCTTTCTGAGCAGAGAAATAGTAAGACCTATGGGCCCATTTTAGTTGGCAAACTTTAATTATTCTGCTCTCTCACAAAGATACCTGGTATTTAAAACATATTATTTTAGAATAAAGGTTTCGCTTAGGACTAAAAGAAAAAGAAAAAAAAAATTGAAGGGAAAAAAAACATTTAACTCTGACATTTCATTTACAGGCATTTTAATTATCTGGATGATTTCCTTTAAATGCTAAATGTAGGCAGTGAAAATTCACACTTGCAGAAGAAGAAACTGCTTCCAGGAGTAGCTCCTAATTTTCATGTGTTATGAATTTTAATAACTTGTGTGGTTCAAGTTTTCATAGATTTAGAAAAGGGAATACATTGACCTTAAACCATTGTATTCTTGTAACAGTATTTTTAGTCTCTGTTGGTTATTTGTGGGCAAGCACTACATTTTGTTTATGTATTTCCCCCCTTTCCCCCCTCCCATTTCTTTCTGCAGTATCAGAAAAGCCCCTGAGGCATTAGAGAACAGGCTATTCCTTTTTCCGCCTCCTAACTTTTAAAACAGAAAAATATGGAAAGCTATGAAATCCGTCAGTCCGCGGGGTCAGGAATTTTTCACCCACCCCTGTCAGTCTGGACTGCTATTTTTGAGATAATGAATCCCCAAACTCCCTTCCTGCTGTATCTCCCATTAATGAAGCTGAATTTTGTTCTACTTCTGGTCTATTCTCTCCCCCCCACCCCCACTCTCTCTTCTCTTCTCCTTGCCTTGTTAGGTTGGCAGCCTGCTGCCCCTGTAGGGAATTCTCGGAAATATTTTTGTTTACCTTTAATTTGGTGTCATTTTTATTTTACTCCCACTCAGCAACCACGATCCCCCCTCCTTCAATGTCTGACAGGTATGAGAATTAGGAGAAACTAGGAAATACATGGTAGCTCCTGTAATATGGAATGCTGAAGGGCTCTGAAGGATGACTGTATGACTCATTCCCTCACTAATCACACCACACATGCAAACTGATTACTTATTCCTCAATCTCTGTCCATTTGTCCCATAATCTTTGTTGCCTGGCTCCAAGCCTTTCGACATTCCAGCTGGGCTTGCAAAACCTGGCTGTTTGCGCAGGCCTTTGGGGAGGAGGGGGAGAGGGGGGTTAGGGTGTTTGGCTCTCCCCTACCTTTTGTTTTATTTTTTATTAATTTTGTTTCCTAAATCCTGTTTTAAGCTTAAATTATTGTGTTGTTTTAAAATGTTTTTATTGTCTGCTTGTATGGATTGTACGTCGTCCTGAGATGCCATAGGCAAGGTCGGCGACTCAGAAATGTCTAAAATAAATAAATAAATAAATAAATTAACAAAGCTACTGCCCTAAGGTGTAGAAAGGGCAAGAGGTTTGTCAGAGGATTATGTAGATGTGGAGGGGCCAGGTGTTAGGAAATGGTGAGGTCTCACCCCCATCAGGAAGCTGTGGGGAAGATTTGAGGGCAGATCCCAAGGAGTCAGGCGGGGGGAGAAAGGAATATCCCCGAGTCTGGTAACATTGACAGAGCAGGGTAAAATGAAACAGATACTCGCAGGCCTCTCAACAACCTTATCCTGGTCTATCTTATATAGGGCTGGTATGGACACCCGGAAGTAAGCAACAAAACACGGAAACTTGGTAACATAGAAAGATGGTAGCATGGCAGTACATTGTACACAGTAAGTTGGAATGAGCTGGTGGGTCAGAAAGTCAATATCTAACTGTATTATTTTGGGTAGTTGGTTAGCCCTCTTGTTGTGCGGATAAGATCAGGTAACTGACAGACTGAGAAAAATTGCAAGAATTATCTACAGCTACAACATTTTCTACCCTTTCAGTTCTTTTTCATGGCTATAATTAAATTGGTTTTGGTTCTGACATTACTTTTAGGGATGCTCAAATTGGGGCAATCGCATGCCCCATGGACCTCTTGCACACCCCTTCATGAGAACATTTGCATGGTTTTTGCACAGCACAATGTGCCGGCATTGGAGGGGTGCACAGTTCCTGTGTAGATGTGCATGGGATGTTCAGGGCATGGGATCGGCCCCACCTTCATGTTGGCAGACTTCCTTGTGAAACCTCAATCACGTATCCATCTTATTCTACTGCCCACAACAATGAACCCAAACTGTCAGGAACTTATTTAAATTTATTGTGGGTTATCCCTTATTGGACAGATTTTCATGGGGCATAAGTCACGTTGGCTTTACTAACGTTACATGGTTCTGCACCACTTTATACCAGCTGCAGACATAGCATGGTGAACAATGAGAGTAATGGGAAGAAGTGGAAAAGAGGAGTAGATATCTAATTTTGGCTAAATAGTTAACTAGCAGAGAGCTAATGAGCTAGTGAGGTAATGATCTAATGAACTTATGTTCCCCTGTTTAAAATATGTTATTGTTTGTTTCCTTTTAGCTTCCTTGGGTCCTTAGCATCTTACTTCCAAGCACGTTGGAACATCTCTTCACATCTAAGAGATCTGGAAGGTCAGACTTCCTTGTTCTTCTTCCCAGGCATCTAGGCTACAAGGATGAAAAGAGATTCCGCCCCCCCCCCCCGCCCCCCGGATATACTATATAAATGTGACCCATTTTAACATCTTGTTTCATTGTATACTTTATTTTTATGACATGGAAAAAACATAAACATTCAAGGCAGTGGGATCAGTTGACCATGGAGGTTAAGGAATCTTAAAAACCATGGAGGTTAAGGATATTTTAAAAACCCAGCTGGACGATCCACAGTCTGTGATGATATAAGGAGAGGCTATCCAGATTTGGAGCAAGGGTTGGACAAGATGGCTCTTAAGGTCTCTTCCAACCCTAGTTTTATGATTCTATACCCTTACTGAGGGGTGTGAAATTTGTTTTAGTTTTTTTAATTACTAAAATGAACAAAGCCCAGTTAGTTTTAGTAATTAAAATATTACAATAAATTTCATTTTCATTTCATTTCACTTTTAATTTCTATCCCGGACTCTCTCGACAAGCGACTCGAGGCGGCGAACAAAAATGAAATACATCACAACAATATAAATTCCACATAATACAGCAACAAAATTAATTCAATATAACAATTTCATATAAATATAAACAAAAACCTCACAATCAAGATCTTACTAACAACACTCCCCCATATTTAAACCCTATCTTAAGAGCCCACAACAACATACCTCTTCTCCCTCTAACTCCTGGTCATCCACCAACCCTTCTCCATCCCCCCTGACCTCTCCTGCTGTCACCAGGAGGGAAAGAGGGGGCCCTTCCCCACCACCCCTTCTGCTCTCACCAAGAAGGGGACGAACAACCAACCACATACCAGAATTTTCAGGTTTTTACAACATAATATAATAATTCAGCAATAATAAATTTCACAACCAAAACAGTAAGTAGGTCAAACAAAATCGTCCCCACTTGCTCCCTTCCCCACCACCCCTCCTGCTCTCACCAGGAAGGGGAGGAACAACCAAGCACATACCCAGATTTCCAGGTTTTACAACATAATATAATAATTCAACAATACTGAATTTCACAGCCAGAACAGTAAATAGGTCAAACATAATCATCCCCACCTTCTCCCTCAACATCAGCAGTATACCAGCTCTTCCCATCCCCCCTCCTTCCTTTCACCATAACTCACACTCCTCCTTCTCCCCACTCACATCAGGGGAGAAAAAACCCTCATCCCCCGCCTAATCAACTCCCCTTGCCACCACACAGTAATAATATTAGCCTTCTGTAGTGGCCTTGGCCGACGTGCCCCTTTGGCCTTGCCCCTTCAGCATGTGCCACCAGCACGGCCGTTGGCCATCCCCAGCTCTTGTTTGGGCAGCCCAGGGGCAGGACCTCCCTGACCCCATCCTCTCTTTGAGTGGAAGGGCGGCACCTCCTTAGCCCCATAGCTGACAATACTCCTTCCCCGCTCTTGCTGATTAAGAGCCCACCCAGCAAGGGCTAGCCCCCCTCTCACCCCAACATCTTTGTGGGGGGAGGGAAAGCGGGGAAGGGGGGCATGATGACACAAGCCTTCATGGGGTACCCCCCCCAGCCAGAGGGGAGCTCCCTCCAAACACCCTCACACAGCCTTTCCAAAGGGGGGAGCATTCCATAGTCATTCCCCTGGGCAACCCTCCTACCCGGCAAGGCTCGACTCACTGTGGTGTCTTGGCAGGCAGCAACATAGTCCTCCTGTTGCATGGTACTGATGCTCTCCACCACCTCCATTGCCCGGGACAGGATACAAGCTGTTCCGGCCGCCTGGGATCTCCCATATGAATACAAACAGCAATCTAGTGACTGTAGTAATGCATTGCCTTGATGGTGGGAACACTGTACCCAGGAACATCAGGGTTTGCACAGGCACTGCTTGCAGCTTTGGTGACCAGGCTCCAGCCTGACATGGTCAGGTTTTTGTCACACCACATGTGCATTCCAGCTAGAATACACAGACCCCAACCTCAAGCTTGTCTGTTCTGTTGAAGCCGAGCCGCAACCTCAACCAGCTCCGGGGTGACCTCAACATGAAACCAGCCCAACTGTTTCCTAAGGTTGCCTCTTTCAGAGCTATTGTCTGCATCCATGACACCAAGTCCAGTTTGGTCCAGGTGCCCCAATTTGTCCCATAAGTCCCACAAATGTTCACACTTGGGTAGCGAGAGGCACCTTTGTAAGTTAGGCACTAGATATACAAACACCCACTGTTCATGTTGCTCTTCATCCTCTCCAACAGATGGGGATAGAGAGCATTCTTCCCCCACCTGTAGGCTGTTGGGTTACATAAGCAAAAAAACAACCACCAAACAAATGGCAAAGTTAACGAAAACAGACAAAAACAAACAAAAACACCAACCATTTTCAATTTTTAAAAAATCACTGTGCATGTGTAAATGGCCACTGGGGCTGTTCTGAACACATGGTGCATATGTTCAGAACGGCTTTTCCAAAATGGCACTGATGCTGCTGACACCATTTTTGGAATGGTGCAAATGCACAGAACAGTCCTGGAGGCCATTTGCACAGGCATAGTAAAAAAAAATTAAAAAAATTACTTTTAATTTCTTTAAAATACTGCACATTCACAAAAAATTACCACCAGACCATTCTGCGCATGTGCATCATTTTCCAAAATGGCAGAGGCAAAATGGTACCCTATTCCAAAGCAGCTTCCTTCCTTTAAATAAATAAAGTGGAGAAAACCTTCTCTCTAAAAAATTTTTTTAAAAATGGAAACCAGAAAGTTTGGGGGAGAAATAATTTTAAAAAATTAAATTATCCACGAGGAGCATTTTTGGTCTTAGGAATGGAATTTCAAGTTTCATAAAGAAAATTCTGATTTCAGGAACAATGGTTTTACACTAGAATTGTCTCTCTTTTTGTTTCAGTTTCGTATTACTGAAACGAGGATAACAGTACTCCACTATGGAGGGAGAGGTAATGGTAGCTCCCTTGAGTAAGGGATAGCACATACATATTTTTGTCCCCCTTACTGAAGACAATAGCAAGAATTCATAGATTCCAAAATCAAAGTTGGACTCTGGTTACCACTGTGAAAATGCAGGTGCTGGCCCTTTAAGAAAGCCTGCTCATTGTCTTGGCCCTGCCCCCTCCTCCTTTTGGGCTATAAGACCAGTGAAGCTTGCCACTTGGGCAGTCTGTAGGGAGTCAGGATGGGAAGTAACTCTGATTCGCTAGCCCTAACAGACAGCAAAGCTGAAGTCCATCAGGCTGTAAACTGGGAACTGTCCATAGTGCTGAACCTGCCCCAGGCTGAGGGCTTGGAGGGTGAGCCTGACACAAAGCCTAAGTTTGGGGCAGTGTGTGTGTGTGTGTGGTGGAAGTCTGGAGACTGTATTTACTGCTGGTTGTTTGGTCTGGAACATCATAATAAAGCTGCGTTGGGAAGGTCAAACTCCATGTCACGCAGACGATTTAGGACAATCCTTTAAATGTTGGACTGTTGACAGCCAGTCACCTTATTACACCTATCTGAATAATGATGAAATGAGGAAGACCAAATATTTGGTTCCACCATGTTTCTCTTATCTTTTATCTTCTTTTTATAGATATAACGGCTCGAGCCTTATTAGAAAAATAAAAATAAGAAAGAAAGAAATTATAAGCGATATCCAGGATATGAGAGATTCTCCGCGATGTTGCTGTCCTTAATGAGAAATCACAAAGAAGATTACCGCCACCGCTTGCCTATATGCTCCGATTTATCAGTTGGTCTGGGAGTTTAGGCTCCTGTGATATTGAATGAAGATTATATGCCAGATGGGCCACAAATTCTGTCAAGCCTTCTTGGCAGCTGCTCTCATTACAAAAGCCAGCCAGCCTTTTCCAAAAATAAGAATGTGAAGCAAATTGGGCTTATAGACCCTTATAATGCAATTGCACGCAGAGATGGGGACCAGAGCGGGGAGGCAGAAATATTATTGATGGCTGGTGAAAACAGGGAATAAGATGTTATTAAGCCGAGTCAGAGATAGATATCGATAGCTAATATAAAGCCTTTATTGGTTTACAGGCTTCAGGAAAGAGGGTTCAGAGATTCGACCCTTTGCTTTGCTTTTAATTTCACCAGAGGAGCAGGCTTTATGAATAAAACATATCTGAACTCATGATTCCCATATTAGTCACTACTTTCTATGTCCCTCGCTCACTCGCAGGGAACAACATACACTAACTGCATGAACTTTGAAAGCTTTATTTTACGGACGGGGTGTGTGTGTGAGAAAGGACAGAAAGGGATGGGGGATGTGAGAGGGGAGGGAGATGAAAATTAAGAGACATTGGTGGGGACAGAAAAGGAGGTAGGAGAAGAGGTTTGAAGAGAAAAGGAGAGATGGGAATGTGCTAGAGGAAGGAGGGAGATTATGACAAGACAATACAGATGAAATCCTCTTTCTGTTGCCCTAGAGTTTTTAAGCGGGCATGGCTGGGGGACAGGTCTGTGTGTGCTCGGTGGAGCGCCCGCACAAGTCAGGTGAGTGTGTGTGTGTGGGGGGGGGGTTGTCCAGGGATGGGTGTATGATTTGTGGTCATTCCTACCCCTGCATGGTTTGACCTGCTCCTGCACAGACCATCCAGGATCCCCCTCCCCCCCCCCAAAGCTCATGGTGTGGGCATTGGTGGTCGGTGCACAGTTCAGGGTAGCACCCACCCACCCACTCCACCTTCAGATGGGTGCTCGGGTTGGTGGAGGATAGGTGGACCTCCATGAGCACATCTCGTCCAAAAATGACCAGAGAGATGGAGGAGTTACAGCTGCTTGTGAGTCCATCAAGTTTCTTTCTCTAGAAAGACATAGCTAGTTACATGGAAGACAGTGGCATTAGTTTGGGCTAACATTTGTAGGCAATGCTAGAGATGAAATGTGGAGTGCATTGTCTACCTCTGGATAATACCCACATATGAACTGTGTTTGGTGCTTGATGGACTGCCCAATTACCGATCAGGTACCTGGATACCTGAAAAATTGGCAATTTCCAGTACCATTTTTAATTTATTTTATGGTTACCAGTTGGTATATCAGGATGGAAAACTGAAAATTTGGTACTAGAAGTAAAAAATAAATAAAAAGGAACAGGAAGTCAACATTCTAGGACAATTGGTACTTGAATTGTGTCAGCATTGTGTACTGATCAGTACCAGATATTTTTGAATGAATTAGAATATCAGAAATTTTACAGGCATATCTGAATTTTGAGTACTTGATTCAGTTCTACTCTCTACCCACATAAAACCTGGCCCCCATGTCCCTGGAACTGAGAGGGGAAGAAATCTGTGGGGGAATATAGCCATTGCTCCCACTATAATTGCTCCCACTATAATTACTCCCATTGTCTGTTATCCCATCATCCCTGATTCTCTATCTGTATCTAATCTACGCCAGGATCTTGTACAGAGTTGACTTCAAGATAGAGTTGCAACCAAGTACTCAAAGGTTCAGACACTGCCAGTTAATTGACCCAAACCCATTCAGGCACCATCAATGCCTGAACAGGACCCAACAGGCTGCTCAAACGCACCAGCTGGCCTTTGAAAATGACAGGCTCCGGCTGGGATGACTGCAGAGCCAGGCTCCCGCAGAACTTACACCCAGTGTTTGTCAGTTTCAATAGCAACTTCCTGGCCACAATGTCTATCAGTGCCTTTCTTCCTGGTTGGAGGAAGCCCTGACCCACTTTTGAAAGCAATGAGAGCCAGCCTGGCCTACTGGAACAGGTGTTGGCCTTTGACCTGGGAAACTAGGGTTCAAATCTAGGCTTAGCCATGAACTAATTGAGTGGTGTTAGACAAATCACTATCTTTCAGCCTCAGTTCCCCATCTGAAAAATTGAAAGAATAACCTTTTTAAATGGAGCACTATGGAACCAGGCTCTTCAGCACTCCCATATGGGGCTTGTACTTGATGCAGTCTGTCCTTCAGTACAAAGGCCCAATAGTACCCAAGATATAGTACCTGATGCAGTCTGACCTTCACTACAAATGCCAAAGAATCAGGGTCAACCTGTGCGGCTCAGGGTGAAGATAAAATGTGGAGCCCTTGACGACCCTCTGCCTCCCCTGTGGTCCTGTCACCTTAGGGACACCCTCCAAAGGGTTCTAGAAGTGTTCATGCTTGGGGCCACCCTGAGAGGGAGTGGGGGCCTTTCACCTCACCTGGTGAAAAGAGGGGCCATTGTGGAGGCTCTTGAAATACAGAAAATAGTGTAAATCCTTGTTCACCTTGTGTTAAGGCCAACGCTTCTGAGAATTTCACACAGAGTGCTCTTTCTCCAAACCTAAAGTCTTGCATTTGGTCTACTTCTTCTTTTTTGAGAAGAAAGCATCCTGTCTTGTTGAAAAGACTCCAGCATCAAAATGGAGAACAAAAACAAAACACTTGTCAAAGGCCTTGATGAACTACTTCACTGTGTTTTTCTTCCTTAAACATCCTCTTTCAAATTCCACCAACTCAATAACAGAAGAAATCAGATGGAATCATAATTAACTAGAATTAGGTTTTTTTTAGATTCCACCTCCACTTGCCACAAGCTCCATAACAGGTTATGGGGGGGGGGGGGGAAAGACCGAGATACAGAGGTTTTTGGGTCACTTGTTTTCAAAGAGTGCATGACAAAGGCAGTCACATCAGTCGGCTTCCTGTCTCTTTGTCAAAAATAATAGCTTAAATTTATGCCAAATTGACTAAACTAATCAACCACCCCTTTGATGGGTGATTATGCAATCACTACACTTTCTTCCAAAAGCGATTATGAAATCATGGAAGATGCCATCTCATTTTTATTAGTATTAGTTCAAAAAAAGAATTAATTCCCTGCCGCACCTCCCTCCTTCGTACACCTTATATCATGTGTGGCAAATAAGAGGAATCTGAAATTCTCTTTGCTGTTAATATTTTAAAGATAGAGTCGAGACAGCCACTCCATCCAGCACAAGCCTTGCTGTCAAGGCTCTTGACTGCACATATGGATCCATTGCAAGAGAGCATTGTTACATTGGGTGAATTACATCGGATGAATGTTTCATGATGGAAACCGAAATTCCGACAGAAACACATCGGGCATTTAATCCTCCATGTATCCTCCCAAGGAATAAGCCACAGCAGTGACTGGAACCCCTGAGTGTGGACCCCAACCCCCCTTCCCCCGTGACAGAATCACCAGCACCCCGGACCCAGGTACGTGCCTTAAGTGCCATGGATATTGCTAGTGAGATAAAACAATTAGTATAGGCAGTCCAGTCCTTGACTATGGAGGTCAAGGACCTTCAGGCCAAACAGGGGGAACTGGCAGCAGCCGTAACCTGGCTCCAGGGGGCTGCGGCTGCCCCAACTCCCCCTCCCCCTGTCAGGGCAGGGCCATCACCACCCCCTATGCCGGTGGCCCCACCTTCTCCCAGCATTTCCTGGGAACCAAAGGGCCCACAGATAACTCTGTTTTCAGGGGCTAGTCGGGCATTCCAGGGTTCTTGGTGCTGTTCTGGATGACCTTCATGCTACAGCCGACTACTTATGCCATAGATGCCCTGAAAGTCACATTTATCATAGGAAACCTTAGTGGTACAGCTTTAGAGTGGAGTACGACTCTTTTAAAAGGAAATAGCCCCTTATTGTCTAATTATGACGATTTCCTCAAGGAATTTACTTTCCTGTTTGACAACCCCCTCTGAATTCATGATGCAGAAGCTCTAATTTTGACCCCGAGACACGGCCTCAGAGGACTGCTGGAGTACATTACATGGTTCAGGCAGCTTGCCTTAGAACTCCAGTGGCCCAATGATGTACTAAAGGTCATGTTTTGTAAAGGGCTTGGGGAGGAAATTAAGGACCAGTTCGCTTTTGTCACACTCCCTGAAGCCTGGGAAGGGCTGACCAATCTGACCTTCCAAATTGAAGAGGGTCTGGTTGAGCACAACTGAGAATGCCGGCAGGAAGCACAACCTCTTCTTGCCAGACTACCTCCCCTGCAGAGTCCCAGAGCCCGAACCTATGCAACTCGGGGCCTCTCGAGGCCCATTGACTAAAGAAGAACGGGAGAAATGGCGTGTCTCCCATTCCTGTTTTTACTGTGGGAAACCCTCCCACTTTATTGGAGAGTGCCCCGCATTACCCCCTATTGAAGGGAGTCAGAAAATGTCAAGGGACGGAACAGACACGAGACATCCCGATCCTAATGTCACCACAATCCCCTGTGCCCGGGTCTTCCCCTACCTCCCATCTATGGGTTCCAGTCATCAGGCATGCCCACAGAGCGTTATGGTCATATGGGCTCTTATTGACTCCGGGGCCTCAGGGAACTTTATGGATGCTGGATTGGTTCATGACCGGCAGATTCCCGTCCAACCCAAAGTGCCCGTAGAACTTGTGCACTCTATTGATGGGTCCCCCCTAGACTCTGGACCCGTGACCACCTGCACCCATCCTGTGCTCTGCATGATAGGGTCCCATCATGAATGATTGACCTTTGACGTGGTCTGTACTCCTTCCTTTCTTGTGGTGCTAGGAATTCCCTGGTTTGAACAACATGACCCTCACATTAGCTGGTCCTCTAGACAGCTTCATTTCGATTCCTTGCTGTGCATCCAACAGTGTCTACAATGCCAACCAGCGGCTGGCCGCATGAATGCAGTTATCCCCGAGGCCTCTGTGAACGTCGTCCCAGCCGAGTACGCGGATTATCATGACGTATTTAGCAAAAAACATGCTACTGAGCTGCCACCACATCGGGCATACAACTGTCCCATTGATCACCTCCCAGGGAAAGAACCCCCGTTTGGGCGTATCTATGCACTGGCAGCCCCTGAGCTTCAAGCACTGCCCCAATATATCAATGACAACTTACAACAAGGATTCATCCAACACTCTCGTTCCCCGGCTGGGGCACCTATTTTTTTGGTGCCAAAGAAAGATGAAGGACTCAGGCCCTATGTGGACTACTGAGGACTGAACAGTATTACCATAAAGAATCACTATCCGCTACATTGATCCCTGAACTCCTAAACCGGCTCCAAGGAGCCCGCATTTTCACCAAATTAGACCTATGGGGAGCATATAACCTTCTACATGTATGGCATGGGGATGAATGGAAGACGGTCTTCCGTACAAGGTATGGACTGTTTGAGTATCTTGTGATGCTGTTCAGGTTAGCCAATGCTCCCGCGGCTTTTCAGCATTTGATCAATGACATTTTTTGGGATGTTCTTGATGTATATCTTATCGCTTATCTAGATGATCTCTTGGTGTACTCGATGAGTCAGGAACAACACATTAGGCATGTGCTTGAGGTGCTACAATGTCTTCGAGACAATAAACTTTATTGTAAACAGGAGACATGCTCCTTTCATATCACCACGGTGGAATTTCTGGGGTTCGTCATAAGTCCGGCCGGCGTTATGATAGACAATTGAAAGGTAGAAGTCCTGGTTCTCTGGCCGGTTCCCAAGATGGTGAAGCCATTACAATGCTTCCTTGGAAGCACAAATTATTATCGATACTATATTCCCAACTATGCGGAGGTTATGGCCCCCTTGACGTGACTTTTGAAGAAGCATCAGCCTTATTGTTGGGGCCCAGAGCAACAGTTCAGCTTCAAACACCTCAAAAAGGCTTTCACCACTGCACCCTTGCTGCAACACCCTGATTTTGCAAGACCTTTTTATGTAGAAGCCGATGCCTCTGGGGTCGCCATCGGGGTGGTGCTTTTACAAACCGCAGCAGGAACCGACACTTTATTGTCCTGTGCCTATTATTTCAGGCAGCTAACTTCAGATGAACGCAACTACACGGTTCTTGACTGGGAACTTCTGGCAATTAAAGCGGCCTTCGAGTTGTGGCAGCACTACCTGGAGGGCACCCAACACCCTGTCATTGTGGTAACAGACCACAAAAATTTAACATTTCTTCAAATAGACCATATAAATAATGCCCGGCATGCACGTTGGGCCTTGTTTTTCACCCACTTCGCTTTTTCTATTTGGTATAACAAAACGTCCTTGCCGATGCATTATCTCGATACAACAAAGAACGACCCACTCCGGGTCCACCGAGGGGCCCCATTCTTGAAGCAAATAATTTTGCGACAACCTATATGACTCTCGAGAAACTCGGGCAGGCAGGAGACAGGGAAATATCCAGCACAGCGGCCCAGGAGCATACTAAACAGGATGGGTTGTTTATACAGCAAGGAAGTGTAGTGGTTCTCCCATCCTGTCGACCCCATATCGTGTGGGCTCATCACGATGCCCCCACAGCTGGACATCCTAGAATGGAGCGCACCCAACAACTCATACAATGATCTTTTTGGTGGCTCTCCATAACCCAAGATGTGCAGTGCTATGTGTCTAATTGCACTGTCTGTGTCTGGACCAAGATACCCCGGCAACCCCCCCATGAGGTTACTCCAACTAACGCCCCTCCCACAGGGTCCTTGGCAGTGAGTCGGCCTGGATTTTGTAGTCGAGCTTCCCCTGTCTCGACAGTACACCAATGCCCTCTTTGTGGTCGACCACTTTACTAAGGTAGAACATTTTATCGCATGTAAAGGATTACTGTCAGTCAAGCATATGGCATTATTATTTATTAGGCATGTACTAAAACTGCACGGATGTCCACAAGAGATCATCAGCGACCGAGGAACGCAATTCGTAGCACGATTTTGGAAGTCGCTGTTTCAGTCTCTTCAGGTGACCCTTAAACCAAGCACAGCCTATCACCCACAAGCAAATGGTCAAGTTGAACGAGTCATCCAGAACATGAAGCAGTACCTTCACTGCTATATTAACTACCTGCAGGATGACTGGCTCCCCCTAGCGGAATTTACCTATAATAATGCTCCTAATGCATCCCTTGGTACCTCCCCTTTTTATGTCTCATGTGGTTTTCACCCTCATTTAGGGACTATTGAAAACCTCTCAGTTAGGGTTCCCGCTGCAGGAGTCTTGATCCAACGAATTCATGAAGCCCAGACTATCGCTAAACAAATATTACAGCAAGCCCGACAATGATATAAGGCGCAAGCTGATAAGCACCGACAAGAAGTGCCCCTTTATTCCCCCGGTGATCTTGTGTGGATTGACCGACAGCATTACCCATCCATGTGACCATCCCCTAAATTAGATGCCTGATACATAGGCCTCTACCCTATATTAGGTCACCTTAATGACGTCACCTACACCATGAAACTGCCCCCTCACCTCCGTATCCACCCCACTTTTCATGTATCCCTTTTGAAAAAGGCTGTTTCCGTGCAGGAGGCTCCCCCGGTTTCTGACCCGGCTCCCGTGGTGGATACGGCCGCCGGCCCTGAATTTGAGGTTAAGGTGATCTTGATGCAAAAATGGTTCGTGGTAGGTTATATTACCTAGTTGATTGGTTGGGGTATGGCCTGGAGTAACGCTCATGGGAGTCTGCCGTTAGTGTTGCGGCTCCATGATTGATGCAGGCGTTTCACCTCTGCCACATCTTGAAACCTGGCCCCTCCGGGGCCCTTGGCCAGTGGCCTCGAGGGGGGGGTATTGTGAGTCCCGCCTCTAGGTGGAGGCTCTGGTTGCAATTACTAACCCCCCGATGGTGCCCCCAAGGGGCCCATGCCAGCGCAACCCTGCCTCAAGTAGAGCAGCATGCAGCATCTCCCAGGACGGCAAACCCCGCCGCAACGCCTGAGACCATACCCCCAATGCCGCCGAGTGTCGCGGGGGTGCCCCCGCCCATTTGTGATGCTCTGAGCACTTGCGAGCGCGCATGGGGGCAGGGCTTTCCTCATAAAAGCCCAGTGTTGCCTCTAGCCCGGCGCTGGTGATCGCAGACAGACCGGCCCCTCTTGATTGCAGCTAACTGAAGTCCTTTTGTGGAGCATGAGGAAGAGTGAGAGTGTGTGTGATTTCTCCCCTGGAGCCCCGAGCATTGTGTTGACCCCGTCCTTATTTCCTGGTAGAGTCTGTGAAGCATCTGAGTGCCTGGTAAGTGCATGCTGCCTTTCCCCCCTCCACTCCTGGGTGTGTCCTCCCCATTGGTTGTGTGTCCCCTTCATCCTTTTCCCCTTGTCTGGGTCTCTCTATACTCTCCCCCCCCATGCAGCTTCCCCCACACCAACCCTTTCCCCCTCTTGCCTGAAGGATTGTGGCCCTTGTGTGTGGGGGGCAAGGCTTGGATTTCCTGTGCTCTCTGGTGCCCTATGATGATAGAGGCCTGAGTCCGTACAGACTCTTAAGGCCAGGACTCTATCCTGATGGGCATTTAACCCTCCGTGTACCCTCCCGAGTCAGGAATAAGCCACAGCAGTGACTGGAACCCCTGAATGTGGACCCCAAACCCCCCTACCCCCGTGACAGCATGAGATTGGTCCCGCTAGAAGTGACGAAATTATGGACATTCCTTCCCTTGGAGGTTTATCTAAGATTGATTCTACTCAACTTCTGGAACTGATTTCAGGCTATTTTGGTTAGCTAGGCATTCAGCAGGCAGGGATAGAGTTTTTGGAGATTTGGTACAGCAAATTGATTTGTTCTTTATTTGTGCATCTTCAACTGTATTTTATATATTGTAACTGACCCTGAACTTTCAGCATAGGGTGGGATAAAATTTGAACTAAACAAATAAACAAACAAATAAATAATTAATAATTATCCAACTACTCACTTGCCCCCACACATTAGACCTGAATGGACATCTGGGACAATCTTGTGGAGAAAAACACCAGCAATAAAGACCTTTCTATTTGTTAGGACATTTGGCAAGCAGGGATAGGGAATGGGGAGGTTAGGGGGTGTTTGGGTTTGGAGTATGTCAGGCGGGTTGGGCAGGGGTGGGGAAAGATTGGGGGTTTAGTGTTGTTCTTTTTAATGCTGTTTTTACATGTATTGTTTTAATCTGTTTTGTAAGCTGCCCTGAGCCATGTGAGAAGAGTAAGTAAAAATAGATAATTAATAATAATAATAATAATAATAATAATAATAATAATAATAATAATAATAATAATAATAATAAACCTGTTGTAATGTGCAAACAGGTAGATCCCAGTGGTGGAAGAAAGCCATCATCCCTTATGTGCTCCCACTGCCTGTGCTCCCACTCCCAGGGAGCAACAAGCAGTGATGACTTCCTGGTACCTGCCTCCCCGATGCCAGCACGAGCAGTGGTGGCACCTGGGGAGCTACAGCTGCTCCAATCACTTTCACTGTTGATATTTTGGACCTGCTGTTTCTCCAGTGGTGCCTGGTTGTGAAGAGCAGCTGTTATGTGTGCATGACCCCAACGGAAGATTCCCCCATGCTGACAATCTAATTCAGCTCCTGGTTTTATCCACCCTGAAAAACTACCTCTTTGATCAAATTTCCTCAGTTCCAGAGATTTCTCATTTGGGAATATTTATGATTGTCCATCAATACTTTGTCTGTTCCTTCCAGTGACTCCATGCTTCCACTTCTTTTGTTTTGTTGTTTTTGTCGCTTTCTGGGACTTTTTGTCACTTTTTGTCATTTTCTGGGACTTTCCCATCACTTTATGAGAAGTTTACAGCACTTTTACAGAACTTTGGGGGGAGGGTGCAATTTTCAACATTCTATGGCACTTAGCAGGCACATGTGCATCCCCACCCCCCCAGAGGTGTACACGCCGCACATGCAGGACTTGGGACCAGCTCATAGCAGTCCCATTTCACTTGCAAAAAAATAACGGGAAATGGCAAACGTTTCTGTGTCATGCAAATCTTGGTGAATGCCCTGCATCCAATTCATTTTCAGCCTCCTCCCTTTTAGCAAAACTAAGGACACACACCTGTAACTTCTCCACTTCATGAATTTACACCTTCCATTTCCCCACTCTTCTTGTCCATTGTAGTTGACATGGCATCATCATCATCATCATCATCATCATCATCATCATCATCATCATCATCTAGCTCTTCTTCACAGCAACCCTTGGGGAAAAGTTGATTGAACTACATGAAGCCTTTAGGTCTGTCCCATATTAAAATTATATGACAGTCATTATTGTTCCAATATCACAGATGAGGAACTAAAAGTGACTTGCCCAAGAACACCCACTGTGCTCATGGCTAATTCAGAATTTGAACCGTGGTCTTCTACAGTCCAGTCTATCACCTTATTCACCAGGCCCCATGGGCTCTGGAGGAAGGTCTAAAAAGGAAAGTTAAATGATTCACAGGCTGGAAAACAACCTTTATGTTATGAGACTTGTGAAGCTCAGGTTTTCAACTTATTGAAGATAAGACTGAGAGTTGGACAGAATAAAAATCCACTTGTTAGGTCCATGAATTCAAATTAGATATTTATCTGCTTCATCAACTATTCAAATTCATCCCCTTCCAACTTTTGGTAAATTCTTCAGCTTTTCAGTTCAGTAGTTCATTAATTTGTTGCTCCCTTTTATTTTAGACTCTACCAGGAATTGGTTTAAGAAAAGCCACACAATATTACAATAGTGGGTTAACAAGCTATTATCCAAGAGGTGAATAATGAATCATAAACCATTATTATTATTATTATTATTATTATTATTATTATTATTTATTAGCATTTATATAGTACCAGTGATGTACCTGGCGCTTTACAACAAACAAGATAGACACTGTACCTGTCCGAGAGCTTAGTTGGAAGAGATGTCAACGGTTATCTATTTCAATCTATTTCACCAACGTAGGATATCCTCAATCTTCAGAATCACTTACAGATGCTTGTCCAGTCCATTTTGGAAAATATACCTAGCAGACTATTCCCCAACCTCTTTAGGCAACCTATTCCATGGCCAACAGTCCTTAAAGTCAGGGAGTTTGTTTTTTCCTAAGATTTAAGAGAAATCTACTTTTCTACAGTTTAAGCCCATTGTCATTTGGTGAGAGGTGCGGTATCCCATTTCTTGAAAACTACCCAGAGTTAGTTGCAAACTGCCCAGAATTTGGCATGAAGATTATACATCCAACTAGAGGTAGCAGAGAGGCAGTGAAGCATAGGGTGATTTCAGACGTTACGAGATCACGCTCAATCACACTGAACCACGCTCAACCCCCCCGTGGGGCCAAAGGGCCCTGAACGTCTGAACGGCGCGCGCCAGATGTTCATCACACTCAATACCCACATGGGGTCGGTTGCAACCACGCTTCCCGGGCTAGCCGGGGGAAGGTCCCGGGAAGTGTGGTCAAACGAACCCCCACAGGGAACCAAGGAAAAGTAACGTCTGGACGCCAATCCCCGAGCGTAACCAAACCAAACGAGCCCAGCCGGGGACAAGGCACACAGCGTCTCTGCCAGGCAACCAGCATCAACACAACCACCGGAGGGAGATTTAAAGCGAGAGCAGCAGCAAGCAAG
>QEPC01008446.1:4000910-4017068 GCA_003113815.1 Sphenodon punctatus | reverse complement strand
GGTGGTGGTGGTGGCTAAAGCCACCTTCTGCCAATTGTATCTAGTACGGAGGCTGCACCCATACATTTCCAGGCCTGACCTGGCCACTCTTATTCATGCCTTCATCACCTCAAGGCTAGACTAATGCAATGCACTCTACGTGGGGCTTCCCTTGGTTCTGGTTTGGAGACTGCAGCTGGTGCAGAATGCAGTAGCCCCTCTCCTCACAGGGACGAGGTGGCGGTAGCATATAACACCAGTGCTCCTCACTCTGCACTGGCTGCCTATAGCGTACCGAGCCAGATTCAAGGTGTTGGTGTTGATTTATAAAGCCGTACATGGTCTGGGCCCCTCATACCTTGGGGACCACCTTGCCCTCCGTGCCTCATTGTGATCCTTGCAGTCTACCGGGGGCGCCTTCTTGGAGGTCCCCCATGTTAAACAGGGGGCCACAATGGAGAGGGCATTCTTGGTGGCTGGGCCGTCACTTTGGAACTCCTTCCTGGAGGAAGCTTGCCTGGCCCCGGGTCTGGGGGCTTTTCGCAGAGCCTGTAAGACCTGGTTGTTCACCCAGGCCTTCGGTGGGGAGGGTTGGATGGTAGCGGAGGGTGGGAGGGGAGGGTTGTATAATAAATGTTGGGGGGGATCATTTTAAAAAAATATTATTTGATGATGTTTTTATGAGTTTTATCATTGTTTTATTTGTTGTGAGCCGCCCTGGGATGCCGTAGGCATGAGGGGGCGGCCAATAAATGCAAATAAATAAATAAATAAATAAATCTCAGAAAATCTAAAGGATGGGTTTTTTTTCATAAATACTAAGACTAATAACAAACATCCAATAATCATCCATTCAGTTTGAGCCAAGCTCAATATAGTGTTTGTGTTAAGGCTGAAACAAGAAGCTAAATTGCTGCTCGCGAGAAATTTCCCCTATTAGGAACTGGGATAAATTTCCCAAACATTTCCCAGTACCAACGTGATTTCTCAATTCTTGAAATACCATGAGATATCGTCCCGACTTAACATTTTTCCCCCCTTACTGTGTACTGTACCATTCAATTGCTGCTTACCATGTTGCTGAGGATACCATTTTACTTCTGTGTTTGTTGTTCCACTGATTTCTGAGCCAATCACTGGGAATAACACACCCCTTAACTTGCTCCTAATGTCTCTTAACCTCCACTCCAGCACCTACAGTCAGAATTGTTGTTGAACATTGTTCCCTTTGCTTTGACCAACCTGCAACTGAATTGCAGTTTAGCAAAGGAATCAGTCTACCAGTCAACAATGAGTGACAAGGACGTACAAGAGAAAATGGAGTGCAAGAAGTGTGGTATTGCATGAGTATTACATTGATTTGACTAAGATGATATAAGGAACCGGGATTTCAATGAGATTTCCCATTTGGGCATAATTATGTTTCAGCTCTAATCAGGGCTTAATTTGTGCCAAGTAAGTCAGTTCTGTACCCGTTATATTCTGGAAGTAGGGTGTGTGGCTTATGAGGCCAGGGAGAATGGCTTATGCGACCACGGGGGGATGCTTCTGGGAGCAGGCTTGAGCCCTGGCATTAAATTATTTACAAATTAAGCACTGGCTCTAGGGTGTGTGTATGCATCTGTCAGCATGTGTAACATTTCAAGATGAAAACAAATAAGACATTAGCCCATACTAGCTCACAGTAGCCCACGAGTCACCTGCTTGTCAGTTTGGTAGCTGCCAGATGTTTGCCTACTTCTGCCATGGAGTGGATGACTGGCTGTTATGTGACGCGTCATCTGCAGATCATCAGAAATGCAGCCCAGACTAAGGCTTGCTCAACTAGGTTAATCTGGACTAATAATGTGCGACCTCCCATATGTTAGGTCCTGCTCAGTCTGGCTACAATGTGAGTTCTGAGGATCAGGCCAAGAGGACCACACTCACCCTTGGAGGCTTGGAGAAGCCAGCTGGAGGAACCAACAGAGCAGGCTCCTCTGCCCCTCTGCCCCCCAATCAGCTTTTTGGTACGTGCACCCAGACCGACATCAGCCCCCCCAGGCAGTGCCGTTTTGAGTCTGTGCTATAAACACATCATTCTCAATGTAACCAAGCGAAGCGCATGCACATGAGACCTTGCATCCTCGTGAATGTTACACTCCTTGTCTCTCCCTCTGTTCCCCTTCCATCGTCCCGTGCCCACCACACCCCCATCTGTCAGATTGTAAGCCCTTGGGCAAAGACTTTGTCTGTTCCATTACTTTGTAAAGTGCCAGGTACACTGCTTGCACTATATAAATCCTTATTATTATTATTATTATTATTATTATTATTATTATTAATAGTAATAATAATAATAATAACAATAATAATAATAATAAATCTACACAAAAATGATTTTGTTTATTGTTTATGTGCAAGATGGGGCTGTGCTGGATGGTGTGCTGCCTTCTATTTTACACCCGTAATTTTTACACTCATGTTGACATTTCAAGATAGTTCATGAAGCTCATCTATTGAGAATTCCCTGCAACCCCACCCCCAACATATGAAGTCTCATGCGGTGTTATGGTCTGTTCTTACCTGGAACTGAAGCTAAGCTAATACAATTGCTCCTGATACAGGTTATTTTAATTCCATGTTTTCAGAAGTAGTTTCTTTGAGAATTGAGCCAAGTATCAAATTCTCTTCAATTTGCCCTGATTGTGGCAGCTTAGAATTCACAGGCCCAGAGTAGCGGTGAAATGGGTATCTAATTTGGGTAATATGTGGGTAACAGCGTGGGTAGTGAAAGCATCATTACCTCGAGACTAAATTACTGTAATGCGCTCTACCTGGGGCTGCCCCTGGTGACGGTTTGGAGGCTTCAGCTAGTGCCGACTGCAGTTGTCCATCTCCTTATGGGGCCGGGCCGGCGTGAGCATATAACTCCGATTTTGCGTGCACTGCACCAGACACCAATAGTCTTCCCAGCCCAATTCAAGGTGCTGGGTGGGCTTGACCTTTAAAGTCCTACACAGTCTGGGTCCTGGTCCCACTTATCTGCAGGACTACCTCATCCCCTGGGACCTAATCTGGCCTTGGCCATCTTCCGAGAGCATTCTCTTTGAGGTCCTGGACCTGCACTTTCGGTAGATATCCACCTTGAGGAGGATGTTCTCAGTGGCTGCACCATTTCTGTGGAACTCCCTCTAGGAGAAGACCCACCTCTGCTCAGATCTGCTTACCCTCCAGCAGCTATGTAAGACTTCATTGTTCCACCAGGCATTTGGAGAGAGAGATGGGTAGGGTGGGAAACATGTGTGGGGGAGATTGGGTTATTTTATTTACTTTTATTGTATTTGTTTTTATGAGGAGGGTTAGTTTTTGATGTTGTGGTTTTGTGTGGTTTTAATATTGTTAGCTGTCCTGAGCTGCCTGAAGCAGGTGGGGTGGAATATTAAATCTTTTATATAAATAAATAAAATAATTTTTAGTACCGTGTTGGGTATTTGATGGACTACCCAATCACCGATCTAGCACACAGCTACTCAAAAAATAAGTAATTCCCATACCAATTTTCCAGTTGCCGATCAGTAACCAAAAAATGGTGGTGGAAAATTGAAAAATCAGTACTGGAAGTCGATATTCTGGATCCAGAACGCAACATTTCAGGACACTGGGTAATTAAATTTGGCACTAATCGGGTACCAATTAGTACCCAAATGTTGTGGATTGATTTGAGTACCAGAAATTTGATGGGGCTATACCCATTTTTGAAGTTCCTCCTTTCATCTCTGCCTCAAAGCAAAGCCTCTCATGCTGGCTTCCACCCTGTTTTAATAAGAAAGTAAAGTACATTGTTCTGAAAGATTAGGGAAACTTTTCGCGGAGAAGATTGTGTACTCCTGACAGCCCAAACGTGATAAGTATATCAAGATTTACTGTCCCTTTATTAGTTTTTCAGTACAGGGAAACCCTGTGACTGCCAAACCTGAATCATTACCCTCATTTTTCATAATATAATCAGTATGAAAACGGCAACTACCTGGATATTTTTTCTGGACATGAGGTATCCTAACTAAGTACAGCACGATCACCATTATTGCATCATTGACTGAGTAGCCTTCTGATTAATGTCCCCTTCTTTTATTTTCATTCCCTGTCCTGATACAATGCATATGTCACTGAGTAATTATGCCCAGTGCTAGCTTTTGAATTATGTCCTTGACAAGCATGTGTCCTTGTCATTACCAGTCTGGGCTTGCTTTGTCTTTCTAACACTTTCCTTTACAGCCAAATAAATTAGCATTCCTGTAGTGATGCTGAACAGGCCCGTGGGAAAATATGGGGCTTATTAGGGGTGTACAGAAGGCACAACATTTCTTTTTGTTCAAGTTTTAGTTTTCATTTACAAAACCCCCTTCTGTTTGTTTGGTTATTTGTGGGCGAGGGTGTAAACAACCTGTTCATTTTCTATGGTGTCTCTCCGTTTTGTTTAATTAAAAATAACAGTAATCAAAAAGCCACTGTGCATGAACAAAATGGCCGTTCTGCACATGCACTTTTAAAAATGATTATTTTATTTGGAGTTTTTAAATTTTTAAATGAAAACAGAGGAAAGCAAACAATAATCCTCCTGTCACTTGTCAGTGGAACAATGGACATTTTTACACATACCTTAAAGTTCCAGATTTTTCAGTCTTCTGGGTTTACAAGTCCACAAGTAAGTTCCGGATGCATTCTTCACACAAACACTGCCCTGAGACAGCCTAAAGTAGCCGCAGCTGTAGATGTGACAGGCTGCCATGGAAACCAAGTGACCACAGCTGCCTGGAGCAAAGCAGTTTACCAGGCGAACGTTTTACACACAAAACATCTGGGAAAAGATCTATGCAGAAGTTCAAGGATCCAGAAGTTTAATGTCTGGGTGAGTGATTTAGACACACAGAGAGTTCAGGATGTAACAGCAAACATGAAGGAGAAATAGGTGTGTAAAAACACCCTATGTCATGCATGTCCCTTCTACGGACAGGGAGGAGAATAACAATATATCTGAAATGGCAACAACGCAGACCACCCCGGTTTCTGCAAAGAGGAAGTTGACAGGAAGCATGTTGATCACACAATTATGCTGTGAAAATGGATGGGTTTCAGGCAAACACTGAGGAAGAGGAAGAAGAGCAGGGATGTGCGAACAGAATGCAGTTCGGGTGTTCGGCCGTTCGGTTGTTTGGTTCGAAAACTGAGTTAGGGTTCAGTTGTTCGGTTCGGCGGAGTTCGGTTCAGCCAAACAATGCCGAACATTCGAAATAGCACTATCAGAACCGATCTCAATACCAATTTTTTTTTCGGTATTGGTATCATTTGGACCTGAAACCACCCCTGGTCTCCACCCCTGGTGACAGGCAGTCTGCTCCTCAGCTGCCTTCCCCTTCCAGTCATGTTTTTCACACCCAAATGGGTCTTCCAGTCATGTTTTTTCCTGCCCCAAACTCATCTGAACTCACCCAAACATGACCGAATTGTTCGGTCGTTTCCGAGTTCGGTTCAGATGTTCGGTTCGGTCATCCGAACAGACCGAGTTCGGCCCAAACTCCGAACATCCGAACCACGTTCGCACATCCCTAAAGAACAGGATAGGGCTGAGATCTTCTTCTTCCAAGTCCCACTGATCCTACACGCAGCCATATGCAAGGACAGCCTTGCACAAACCACATGGACCTTCATTGCAGGCACATTGTGCTGCGTGGAAACAGCGCACATACCTGGGATTTAGGATCAGACCCACCAAGTGCATGACTGTGGATATTCAACCAGGCAAAGATCCTGCATTCTAGGGATGTGCGAACAGAACGCAGTTCGGATGTTCAGACATTTGGTTTTTGGTTCGAAACCCAAGTTCAGGTTCGGTTGTTCAGTTCAGTGGACTTCAATTCGGCTGAACCTGGCCAAATATGCAAAAATAGCACTATCGATACCGAAATCGATTTTTTCCCCCGGTATCGGTATCATTTGGCCCTGAAACCACCCCTGGTCTCCACCCCTGGTGTCAGGAAGTCTGCTTCTCAGCTGCCTCCCCCTTCCAGATATGTTTTTCCATCCCAAAGTCAGGTTTTTCCCACCCCCAAACTCATCCGAACGTTTCCGAACTGTTCGGCTGTTCAAACGTTCAGTTCGGACATTCAGTTCGGTCGTCCAAACAGGCCGAGTTTGGCCCCAACTCCAAACATTCGAACCGCGTTCACACATTCCTACTGAATTCACAGTTGTGTGCCTGCGGCTGCCACACCCATAAGCTGTTGGAAGGAGGGGGAGGGGGAACAGCAGCCCCAGTGTCCTTTGGCTGCATCACCATGCTGGTCTATCTTGAACCTGGACCCAGTTTGAAATAGACCTTCTGGGGATGAGGGCTCCTTCCCAGGAAAAGCAGTGTTGTGTTCTCTAGCAAAGATCACCCTCATGTCAATTCCAAGCCAGGAAGACTTGAAATTGATTTGGGCGGTGGGGTGGGTGAACAACAATCCTTCCCGGACAGCACAGTGCTAGTCAGTGGGCATTTTTACACACACCTTAAAGTGCTGGTTTTTCAATCTTCTGGGTTTAGAAGTCCACAAGTAAGATCTGGATGCATTCTTCACACACACACATACACACACACACACACACAAACACACACACACCCGCTGTCCTGAGGCAGTTCCTGGAAGCATTCTTCACACAAACACTGCCCTGCGGCAACCTAAAGTAGCCACAACTGTAGAAGTGAGGGGTTGCCATGGAAACCAAGTGACCACAGCTGCTTGGAGCAAAGCAGTTTACCAGGAGAACTTTTTACACACAAAAGCTCTGGGAGAAGTTCTATGCAGAAGTTCAAAGAGCCAGATGTTTAAGATCTGGGTGAGTGATTTATACACAGAAAAAGCTCAGGATGTAAAAGCAAACATGCAGGAGAAATGTGTGTGTAAAAACACCCAGTGTCAAACCAGGAAGCACTGACTTGGGGAGGGGACCCTTGCCAGGTTCACAGTGGTGATGCAGTCAGGAGACCCTGGGGCAGCTGTTACTCTTCCCCTGGGCCCTCCAACAGTTGATTGGTGGGTGGCCCAGGGAGCGCACTCCCCCATCACTCGAACAGATGACTGCTGGCAGCAGTGCATTCCTTTGAGGGCCTTATTCTGCTGCCACAGGCCTGGAGTCCTGGTGATTTACCTATGTGATTGATGGACTCCCTGGGGAAGAACCAGAGTGGGGAAAGAGACCCAATCATGGGTCTGTCCATTAGAACTTCACCCACTGCTGCCAATGAGAATGGCAGTGATGTGGCTTACCAATGGATTTACCACACTTTCTTGACGTCTCTGATCCTGAGTGAAAACACCCTAGGGTGTTATCACATGAAATAGTATCCCCACTTTCACCATGCCTTTTCTCCAGATTCACCACCTGTGAGAACACTGTCCACCAGATGTTCTTCCTGCATTGGGCATGGGCTACCACTCATGGCATTCACCCACATTGTTGAGGTGCACACCTTGCAGGGAAACCCAGCCCAAACCAGCTTCCACGGTTCCACCTCCTGCGTGATCCTGAATTTAGCAAAGTTCCTCCTCAGAAATCAGAAAGAATGTTGTGACAGAGGTGGCATTCCGATGTGCATAAATGTGTACTTAGAAGTGCCGGCAGCAGGATGAGCATGCAAATTAGGGATGGTTTTGATGACATCTGAAAGGTGTCCCACACATTATTTAAGGTTTTTGGTGCACTGATAAGTGCGCTTTGCCGAGCTGCAAAAAACAGGTCGGTAAAGAGCACTGGTCAGTGGACCGAAAAGCTTAAATTATGCAAGGGGCGCCTTTCAGATGTCATCAAAACCATGCCTAATTTTCATGCACATCCCAGCACCGGCACTTCTAAGTACACATTTATGCACGTAGAAATGAACCCTTCATCATTTCAAATTCTACCTCATATTTTGCTTTGTGTCAATAGGTGCAAACTGGTCTTATTCAACTAATTATCCATTCATCTCCTCAACTAAGTGGAAATGAGAAAAAGAGATGAAGCTAAATTTGAGCTGATACCCATGTTTTATAGGGATGTGCAAACAGAATGCGGTTCGGATGTTCGGACGTTTGGTCATTCAGTTCGAAACCCGAGTTCAGGTTCAGTTGTTCAGTTCAGTGGAGTTCGGTTTCGCCAAATTTGGCCGAACATCTGAAAATAGCGCTATTGATACCGAAATCAATTTTTTCCCCCGATATCAGTATCATTTGGCCCTGAAACCACCCCTGGTCTCTACCCATGGTGCCAAGAAGTCTGCTCCTCACTCGTCTCTCCCATCCAGACACATTTTCCCCACCCAAAGTCATATTTTTCCTGCCCCCAAACTCATCCAAACTCATCCAAACTTTTCCGAACTCTTCGTCCGTTCGTCCGTTCGGTTCGGTCGTTCGGTTCGGTCGTCCGAACAGTTCGAGTTCGGCCCGAACTCTGAACAGCCGAACTGCGTTCGCACATTCCTATTGTTTTACTTTGGTGTCCTACCTGCCTGGCTATGTTCCACCACTCAGTCTTACTTTGTCTTGCATAAGAGCAGAAGAGACGTATTAAAACAAAAACGTGCACACTGAGAAATGTCGAATACAAGTGAACGTGCTTTGGAGAACTTTGTATTTTCATCACATACTGTCTAAGCTAACACACTGCCCAGTTTACAGTCGTCCGCTACAATATATTTTGAAACGATTACCTTGCTCTGAGACATTGGTGTCATAACGCTCTCCATAGGTGCCCATTAAAATGAAAATGTAAGCTTCTTTTATTGGTGGCACTACATCTTAATTGAAAATATTAAAGGCTATTGCTCTCCTACTGTTTTTTTCCTCTCTCTCTCTCTGTTTAATTGGCTAATCATATGATTTTTTTAATGGAATAATCGTGAAAGAAAATATGAAGCTCATTTAAATTCAAACTGGATTTGGGGATATTTAAGTGATTATCCCAAAGTAGCAGAGGGTGTACGAGGCAATAAACATCTGCTACATTCATGACCAGTGGCCTCACACTTTATGAGCTTGGGAGATGTTGATTTTCAAGAGACATACTTCTCATAGCATTCGATTATATATTTTTCTCACTTGTTTCACAGCTAAATTCCCCTCCCTCCCTGTGTAAAATTTTAAATCCATGGCAGACTTCTTTTTCTTTGGTTCTTCCATTTCACTTCACATTGTCAATTCACACAAATGAGAACCAGTTTCCAAGATATTTCCCAGCCAATGCGGATGAAGCCTTTTGCCATTTCCCCAACTTCCCGACTCTACGGAGTACTGCAGGTTTATGGGCTGAAAAGGCTAATAGAAATTCTGTATTATAAGTGGTTAAGTGTCCAGCTGCCATACGACTGTATTTATCACATATAATTGCTGAGTTAAGCTGTAACCTTTTCTGTCTAATTTTTTCCCCTTCTTTCCTGTTACCGATCGAGAAGTATTCAGGAGCAAAGTGTAGAGGAGTAGTACTGAAAATGAGAGCCCATCTGCATTAGGAAAAGATGATTATTTATTTATTTATTTATTTATTTATTTAAATTTCTACCCCCGCCCTTCCCAAACCGCTCTGGGTGGCTTACAAAACAAATAAAAACAATACACGTAAATCAGCATTAGAAAAAATCCACACCCCAACCTTTCTCCTTACCCCTCCCCAACCCAACCACAAACCCCACAAAACCCTCCCATGCCTACCGCAAGCCCCCACCAAAACCCCCGTTCCCTATCCCTGACTACCAAATGCCTTAACAAATAAAAAGGTCTTAACACTGCCTCCGGAAGATACCCAGGCTCGCGCTCAAACAAATTTCTGTGGGAAAAGAGTTCCATAGCTTCGGGGCAGCAACCAAGAACATCCTCCTGTGAGCCCTCACCATACAAACAAGACTAACAGATGGTACCCACATGGAGGTGCTCCCTGTTGATCAAAGAGGCCACAGTGGAGCATAGAAGGAAAGGCGGTCTCTCAGTTAGGTGGGGACCAGATCATTTAGGACTTTAGAGGTCAGAACCACCACCGTGTATCAAAAAGATAGAAGTACAGTGGAAATGGGAACCTGATTTGGTACCCAGCAGTATTTTAGGGTAACGCTTCAGGTATCCAAATTGGCACTTCAGTACCGTTTGTTTGTTTGTCCTGACTTTTCCTCAAAAACGCTCAGGGCGACTGTATGTACCCAAAAAGCCATTTCCTAGTTTTCAAGTGTCATAAATTACCTGGAAACAACTTCCAAAATCCAGGAGCAGTAGTCAAAAATCCAGGAACAGAATTTTTTAAAAAAACTGGGCAAAACCAGTATTTTGGTATTTCAGTTTTCAGTATTTCAGGTACTCAATTGGACACTGTTTTGGGTACCAAGGAATATCCAAACTTTTGAAGTCGTACCACAAATTCGACAGGCATAACCTTGTTTTCAGTTAACCATTTCAGTTCTAGACAGAAGGCTTTGTTCAAATGCTTTCCTCTCTAACCTAAGTCTAGCTGAGATATGTTATTTGGATTAACAAGATCCTTATTTAATTCCCCATTACAACAAGTCTATAGGTGTTTTCACACAGATGAAGGGGTGCTCACCCATGGAGCAAGTCTGGGCGTGTGTCTCTGGGTCTGCCCACTGGCATCCCAGCCTGGGTCACATTTAAATGACCCAGCAGCAGCTGCTGCAGCCCATGGTCTGCCCTTGAGGCACCTCCCTTCCCCACACCAAAGAGTTGCGGGCGGATCACCAACAACTCTATGGCTTTGCCCTGGGCAACCCCAGGCCAAGCTAGGAGCTGCAGGGGATGTCTGCAGAGCAGATGGAGAGAAGTTCCGCCTCTGGCAAGTGCTCCAGGTTTGAACAGACTGCTCCACTGGGGGTGGTCCTGGATGTTCCAGAGCACCACCAGTGGGGCTAACTCTGCCTGCATCTGGCAGCCGGGCTGTCTTTAAATTGATGGCCTACCAGGGGGTGAGGTGGATCAGAGGTGCGGGCGCTGTCCTTGTGAAAACACCCTATGAGGTAGGAAATATGCTCCCCCCCATTTTACAGAGGAAAAAGTGAGGTTGAGAGATATTGGGTAATTTCAGACATTACGAGACCACGGTCAACCACAGTGAATCTCCTGTGGTGGCCGTTTGTCCCGTAACATCTGATGTGAGTTCTGCCAGATGTTCACCACAGTGAAAATCTGGTGGGATTCACATTGATCACGAGTGGGAATCACATTGGCCATGATTCTTGACCTCCGGCCACCCAGAGGTCCAGAATCGTGGTTAGCTGGACCGCGATCCAGGATCGGCCAAACGTAATGTCTGTTACGTTGGCCCATTCTGGATCATGGCCCAGACTGCGATGCAGGATTGGGTGCAGCAGCCAGATTGGTCACTGCGCCCGCCTGTCTCCCAGAGGGCGCGTGGCTGGGGAAGCACGGGGGGCGGGGCTGTGCGGCCACACGTTGTGCAGCCCCGCCCCCTTCCCTATCCTCTGTAGGAATCAGGCCAGCACATTTAATGGACGACTGGACTGATTCCTGTCTGGGATCCAAAACAGATCCCGACCGTGGTTCAGCGTGGTGCACCAAATGGCCCATCATGTCTGAAATTACCCAATAGAAGCTCTTTCTTTGTATGCTTTCAATCAGTAAATGGATCGCTTAATTTTTACCAGTTGGGTACTTCTCCAAAGTGACTAGGAATGGTCATTATTAGAGACAGGATGCTGGTCTGGATGGGCTATTGGTCTGACCCAGTATGACATTTATATTATTATCTTCTTAACCATCTGACATGCACCCGTAAGTTGCCCTTTTCACACAAACACTCTAACACTGATAAAATTGGTGTTACATTTTATTATACATGTTGCAGGGCTGCATTTGTGATCTACGGTTACCCTGCAACATGCATAATAAACTGTAATGCCCATTTTATCTGTGTTATTGCATCTGTAGGAAAAGGTCCTGTGATGCTCTAGATAGAGGTTTTTGTGTATTGGAGCAGTTGTCCCTTAAGTTCCCGTTCAACCTTATGATTCCACAAATGTATGATTTTATAGTAAACTTGTGAAATGTGGAACTCATTGCCAAGAATGCTGTGAAGGCCAATACAGAAAGAGGATTCAGAAAGATTGGATACGTTCTTAGAGGACTGTTGTGTAAATGACAATCTGTCAAATTGGTCTCTGATGGCTGGAGGCTGGGAATGTATCCGTTCACGTTTCTGAAGCCACTGAAAGTGGCTACTGTTGGATGATGCGATAGATAGCCCATTGGTCTGACCCAATATGGCATTTCTTATGGTCTTAATGAGCACTAGTGTTAAAAATTTGGCCTACTTTATCTTTCCAATATTTAGCACACACTCTAGCCCCGCGTCCATCTCCTCCAATAGGACAACAGACTTACTCTTTTTAATCTCTCCACATGAAAATCTTTCCAATCTTGGTTTGCGTTTGCTTGCCATCTTCCAAATCATTTTTAATACGTTTATTTTATGCCTTTCTCGAGCCGCCAAAACTCAACTCACTGCTCAAAATGATCAGCTCATTTCCCTTAGCTTAGCATTAGCACTGTTTAAAGTTTAGAGAAAAAGAACTGACCGGGGGAGGGGAGGGATTCTTACCAGTATTTATAATTTGACGATGTCAGCGTGATTCTGTTAAGACATGGCACTGCCTGAACAGCATTCTACTAACTCACACCTGGGGTTAAACATTCAAAGTAGTGCTTGGGAACAGAGCCACTTAACTCCCATTAAAGCAAGCAGAGTCTTGGGGTGAAACATCCGTACATGATTTGGCAAACACAGCCAGTGCTTTCTCGTTAGGCACGAAGGCCAAGGCCAAACATCTAATTAACCTTTTACCCATAAGTCAGTCTGGCCAGACCATTAACCAGGGTCTTATTACTCTCTCCTGAATTGTTTCCAGTGTGTTGATGTCAGTCTCAGTCCTTTGGAAGGCATGGAGGCGTAGAGAGCCCTGACTGGACATTGCAGCTCTGATGTGGTAACTGAATCCAAGAGAGTGGTGTAACTTTGCATTAAACATTAGTGTAGATGCTTTATCTATCTACACCTCAATGGGAAAAAAAATCCCCACTTCTTGACATGACCATGAAGCCCCCAATAACACTGAAATGATCTGAAATCATCTGAAAAATGAAGCTGAAACCTAATCATCTGTGATATTTGAAGGTATAAAAGAAGTTTGTTGCTGCAGTAGAGTTTATTTTCCAGGTCTTACATCTCAGTTCAAACAAGGACTGGATAAAATTCTTGGAGGATCGGTCTATAAATGAGTATTAGTCAGGTGGGTTGGGAGACGCAACTTCTATCAAGAACTGGGAATGAAAAGCAGGGAATGGATCACTCCATTATGACCTGCTGGCTACTTCTCTGAAAAGACTGAGATTGGCTACTGTCAGAGACGGGATACTGGGATCACTGGACAATTGATATTTATTTATTTATTTATTTGATTCAATTTGTATCCCGCCCCTCCTGCGAACAGCTCGGGGAGGCTAACAAGTTAGTTATAAAAACAATTTATAAACAATATACTAAAACAATCCATAAAAACACTCCAATAAAACAGGCTGGGATAATAAATAAATAAGGGTGGGGGAAGGTAAAACACCCTCTAACCCACCCCACACCCCTCCCCAAAGGCCTGGGTAACCAGCCAGGTCTTACAAATTCACTGAAATGTCAGATGGCTTTGGGCCAGGCGAGCTTCCTCCGGGAGGGAATTCCAGAGGTGCGGCCCGGCCACCGAGAACGCCCTCTCCATTGTGTCCTCCCATTTAACACGGGGGATCTCCAAGAAAGCACCCCCGGTGGACCGAAGGAGCCGCTCTGGGGCACAGAGGGTGAGGCGGTCCCATATGATCCAGTATGTCACTTCTTACATTGGGTATTTACAGACGTTACGAGATCACGCTCAATGACAGTGAATCCCCACATGGTGATCGTTATCCCATAACGTCTGTTGGGGGAAATGGAAGTTCCCCCCCAGATGTTCACCCCCGTGAATCATGGGGGGGAATCACATTCAAGAAGCAAATGGAGCTCCTGGCCGGACCATCTCCGTTTGCGAGTTGAATGTGATTCCCCCTGTGATCAAGGGGACTGTAACATCTGTCCCCCTACCACGGCCTGGAATCAGCGGCAGTATTCCGGGCCATGATCAATGCGGGCGGGTGCTGTGGCCGCATTGTTCCAACAGTTTCCAAATTAGCGAAATACTGGTGGAAAGTCGCAGTCAATTCCGAAATGGTGGAATGAATGATGGTCCACGTCTGTTGGACATGCCGGTTTGATCCTGGTAGGGGATCAATGGGTGATTCCATGACAAGGCCAACACAGGCCCTGTCACATCTGAAAATATCAATTCTTAGTAGAGGTGTGCAGAAGGCACCCCAAAAAATTTTGTTTTTGTTTTTCTGCTCCACTATTTCATTCCACCATTTTGGAATTGACTTTCCACCAGTATTCCGCTAATTTGGAAACTGTTGGAACAATATCGGAAACTACCGAAACAAACATTGGGTATTTTCAGACGTTACAAGATCACAGTCAACCACGGTGAACCACGGTCAATCCCACGCCGGGGCCAAAGCACCCTAAATGTCTGTTCAGCGGCTGCCAGATGTTCACCACAGTCAATCCCCACTAGGGGTCAAAATCAAGCACGCTTCTGGAGCTCCGGCCCGGACCATCGCCGAAAGCTTGGTCAATGTGATTCCCAATGGGAAACAAAAAATAGTAAGGTCTGAATGGCAGCCACCGGCCAGAACCAAGCAAAATGATTTCCAGCCAGGGACAAAGCACGCAACATCGCTGCCAGGCAACCAGCAACAACACAGGCCATGGAGGGAGATTTAAACGGCACACAGCAGCAGGGAAATGTGGTGGGATGGAACAAGGCGGAAGGGAGAGGAGAGCGGTGGGTGAGAGAGCGAGGGAGGCGGAGGAGGTGGAGGAAGTGCAGGTGAAGGAGGAGGTGGTCATGCTGCAAATGGAGGAGGTGGAGGGACAGTAGCATCAGCAGAAGCAGCAGCAAGTGGGACAGGTCGCCCCAGGGAAAACGACTGGGCCGGGGGAGGAGGCACCCCGGAAACAGGTTAGGGGACCAAAGGGGAGGGGTCCCAGTGGCACAGGGGCACCCAGGGGGGAGGCCCAGCCAGCCAGCAGGAGGGGGTGGGAGCCAGGGGCAGGCCACGGGACAGGAGCAGAACAGCAACCAACCACCCGCCCTATGTCCCGCAGACACAGAAACTGACCTGGGAGCCCCCAGAGGAGACAGGCGCAGCCCAGGTGGAGGAGGAGGAGGAGGAGGAGGAACCGGAGGGACCATGGAGGAGACAGCCCTACCACAGAGGGGGGCAATAGGGGCTCAGGGAGACCCAGGATTTTATCTGAATTTGGGGGACCCTGGAGCATCAACTGGAGCTCACGCTCAATCAGTGCAATGAACACGTGTTCTGGGAGATTGTGCAGGAAATGGAGGCGGCGGGGTATCACAGGACCATGGCACAGTGCTGATCGAAGGTCAAAAAAATTCAAGAGGGGGTACAAGGCCATTTGGGACAACAACCAGCGGTCTGGGCATGGAGCAGGCCCCAGACACCCCAGACCACCAAACAGGGGGCCCGGGGGCCGCCCGTACATGCCTCTAGCCCTCCTCCACCCACCCCCTCATATCCCCACAGGGCACAGCACGGCCCAGCACCAGAGACAGGAGGGTGAGGAGGCCAGTGGGCAACAGTCACGGCAGCAGCCAGAGGGACCAGGTGAGGCACACCAGCAAGGAGAGGAGGGACCCTGGGAGACTGGTAGGGGGACCTGGGTCATGCAGGGTGGGGGGGCGCCAGGCATGGGCACGGTGCCAGAGGGAGGACCAGGTGGAGGAAATTGTCTGCTCCACCACAGAACAGGGGGAGTGGATGATAGCGGCCGTGGATCACATGGAGGCAGGCACAGAGCGAATCCTGAAACAGGTGGAGGCAAGGGACCGGAGACTCCAGGCGGAGGTGTGCCTGGAATGGAGGCGGGAGCGCCGGGACCACAGCAGGCAGGTGGAGGCAACTGAGCAGCTGGAAGAGGCCATCGAGGGGATGATGCGGGAGCCCCAAGCCTATTGTCATTCCGGTGGTGTTGTAAAACCTGACTGTTCACCCAGGC
>QEPC01008446.1:3977886-3998870 GCA_003113815.1 Sphenodon punctatus | reverse complement strand
TGCCATCCCCCCATAACCTCCCGCTCACCCCTGCCAGGCTGCTGAGGATCTGAGTCTGGGGACTCAGCTCCGATAGGCCCCAAATCTGGTACACTCTGCCCACCCCAAGCCACGCCCCCAAGCCACGCCCCCTTAGCCCGTTTCCGGCACAGCAGCGGCTTTGCTGCCGGCACAGGGCCACTAACACTATATTTTCCCGGGCCACTTTGATTTCCCAATCCGCCCCTGCCCACAGCCTCCTCAACCACCCCAGCCACCTTGCCAGCTGGGGTGGCACATCCGCCTCCCAGTCCCTGTAAGCCTCAATAGGGAGCAGTCACCCAGGGGGGCCCCTCAGGTCCCAGGTCCTCCCTCCTACCACCGCCTACCCCTCTGAACACCGAAGCCTCCAAGGACACCATGGGGGGGTATGGACAGTGGGAGGAAGGCGAGCTCCCAGAGCTCTGCGGCACCCACAGGGAGAGGGGGAGGCCCCAGAGATGCGGGGGATGGGGGGAAGAGGGGGAAGGGGAAGGGAGGTCTGAGAGGGGGGCACAGAACCTGCACAGTGGGAGGTGTAGGTGTAGGGGGCACATGAACTCGGGTGACATAATAAATGTCTGGGCACCACTACTGCCTCCCTCGCTCTGTTCATGGGCCTGGGGGTGGGAGCGGGCTGATGGTCATAGAGGGGCTCGCTCAGGGAGTCGGTGGGGAGCCCCAGGGTGGTGAGGTTGGGGTTTAGCACCCTCATACCTCGGCCTCCTGGCTAATATGCCTGGCCGGGGTGGCACGGATGTGTTTGGCATACTGGTACTCCCTCGGGTTGTATGCATTCACGTACAGGGGCACAGATCCGGGAGGGCGAAGAGACATGGGGTACCTAAGGCCTACTCCATTGGTCTCGGACACGTTGTGCAGCACACAGCAGTCCCATATCACGAGGGAGGAGGTCTCCACTGTGTAGTCCAGCCTGCCTGCGAGGCTCCTCCAGCGCTGCTTGAGTGCCCCAAAAGCCCGCTCAACCACGATCCGGCTTGCACACAGGCGGGAATTGTACAGCATCTGCACCGGGGACCTGGAGATTGGGTACACCTTCATCAACCACTGGGTGATGGGAAAGGCCAGGTGCCCCAGGATGTAGGGGGGTATTAGCACCCCCTCGATCCAGGTCATCCCCATGTCCGCAAAGTCCCCGTGGTACTTCCAGGCATAGAAGGGGGAGATGGTTATGATCCAGGCATTGTGGCTGTGCCCAGAGTTCCCCGTGATGATGTCTATGAACCACCCCCGGTGGTCCACATCAGCCTGCAGCTTCAGGGAGTGGTAACCGTGTCTGTTGACATACTTCGTGGCCTCTCCAGCAGAGGGGCGGAGGATCTCTATGTGGGTGCCGTTCACAGTGCTCATGCAGTTGGGGAACCCTCCAGCCACGAAGTCGGCCATTACAGCCTCCTGGTCCATCAGCTGGATCGCACGGTCCAGGAGAACACCCTCCACAGCCTCACATACATCCCGGAGGATACAGGAAATGGTGCTCATGCTCACACTGAAGTGCTGCGAGACAGACCAGCAGGAGTCGGGCGTTGCGAGGGTCCAGGCCCTGATGGCCACCCACTGGACCATGGGGATGGGATTCCTCATGGGGGTGTGCTGCTGCTCCAGCCAGGACATGAGCAGCTCCGCAAGCCACAGTAGGGTGAGCCTGTCCATTTGAAAGTGCACCCTCCAGGGGGCCTCATCCCACTGATCCAGGGCCCGGGACCACCACCCCTGTGCCCACTCTGTGACCCATACCCACCAGGCAATGGGCATTGCGAGCTGGGTGGCATGCCCCATGGTCTCCCTCTGCCATTGCAGGCACCTGGGGTGAGGTGCTGCCAGCCCCATTATAGCTTAGGCAATGTGTAGGTCCTCCCCTGCATCACAACCTGGTGACTGGGTGGGGGCACTCGTGTCGGCCCAGGGCGCCCCACCCCCATCTGGCCTGGGAGGTGTCTGGTGGTCAGGAGGGATGGGGTGGCGGGGGCGGCCCATTGGGCACACCTGCTGTCCTTGCATGGGGTCTTGCGCACGGACCAGCATGCGCCCGGGCGTGCTGGCAGCAGCTGCATTCCTGGTGTCATCATCTCCCACCTCTCTGTGTTGGCAACATTGTATCCTCACTGGCCTGATTAGTGTGTCAGCTGTTCTGTATGTGTGCTCAGCTCCTGCAGCTTTGCTGGATCCGCACCCCACACCTCACTCATTTTCCATGTCTTGTTGTGGCCTGTGGTCGTATCCCTTGGCCTTGGGGCTTCCCTGCATCACCTTCTGCACCTCCGGGGAATGTGGGCCCCCATTTTCATGGTGTCAGTTCCCCTGGCTTGCTGGATCATGTCTGGCTGCACTTCCACTGGGGTTCTGGCCATGAGACCATGGCCCTGTGTGACCTGTGGCATAACCTGGCCGTGTAATTGCTCCTGAGCTTCCCGGACAGCTTGCCACGTGCCTATGTGAGCCTGAGCTCTGGCCTTCATTACTTTGGCTATGAGGCAAGCACCCACGATTGCCAGCTGCATGCTGAGACAATGGGGCTGGTTCTCTTTCCCGATGGGCGCATTCCGGAGATGAGGTACTTGCATGTGGGGTGGTCTGCGGTGGAGACTGTGTCCACCCTATCTGTGTGTAGCCTGGCTGCCTACATGGTCTGTCTGGTGGAGGCGCACCCTGCCTTTGCCATGTCCTACTTTGGCTGCGTTCACGGGGCCCGTGGGTACCAGTGCTCTCATGGGGCAGTCTATCACTGACTGTTGGAGCTCGGTCACCTTCCGTGTCCCCCTGCTGCTGACTTCTGCTTGTCAGAGCAAACCGCGGCAGAGCTGTTGGCGCTGTCAGGTGTGTGGTTCCGTTCCAATGTGAAGTTGGGGCTCTCCATGAAGGATCCATTTGAGGAATCCTACCTGGTCGCCACCACATGTCCATGCTGGGGTACCACCAGGGCATGCTTCATTGACTGCACTTCATTCAACTGGTGGGCCACCTGGCCCTTGGCCCCCACATGACCCCCTGCAGCTGGCTGTGAGTCCCCATGTGCCTTCCGGGCCCCAGTTGCTGGCCCCACTGTGAGCTCCCACCTCCACCCTGCTGCCGTGGTCTGCTGCCTGCTCCCTCCTTGATGTCCCACCCATGGTGCTGTGCTGTCTGCTTACCGGGGTTCCACTGCCCCTGCCTGTGGCTCTGCGGCCCCCCCGCCACCCCCTGTCTGCCTCTGCAACCGTTGTTCCACTCCATTGCTGCTTTCTCCGGTGTCTGGATCCAGCTCTCCAAAGCACCCCCAGGCTCCCCTGCATGCTGCTGACCATCCTCATCCACCGGCACTCTCTCATGCACCCCAGCCATCCCCCCTGGTTCCTGTGTGACCTCAGGGTTCTGGGGCCCATGGACTGCACCTCCTGGCTACTTCACGGGGGTGGGTGGGTTTCGTGCCTTTGGATTGGCTGCATGGCTCCGGCTGTCCTGCCTTCCCTCCATGGCACCCTCACCAGCGCTTGGGGTCCATGTGTGCCTCCTGGACTGTGCCCAGGCCACTCCCTGTTCTGTCTGGCCTCCCGCTGTGCCTGTACCCTGACCTTTTGGGGTCCCCCCATTCCAGGACTGACTGTGTAGCTGTGGGTGTGCCCGTGCAGGCTGTACTGTTATTGGTGGTCTGGATGCAATTCCCTGTGCCCAGTCCTGCCCCATGGTCATTCCCCTCAACTTCCCTGTCCCGTTGGCCCCCTCCCGCCTGTNCCACCACCCCTGTGCCCACTCTGTGACCCATACCCACCAGGCAATGGGCATTGCGAGCTGGGTGGCATGCCCCATGGTCTCCCTCTGCCATTGCAGGCACCTGGGGTGAGGTGCTGCCAGCCCCATTATAGCTTAGGCAATGTGTAGGTCCTCCCCTGCATCACAACCTGGTGACTGGGTGGGGGCACTCGTGTCGGCCCAGGGCGCCCCACCCCCATCTGGCCTGGGAGGTGTCTGGTGGTCAGGAGGGATGGGGTGGCGGGGGCGGCCCATTGGGCACACCTGCTGTCCTTGCATGGGGTCTTGCGCACGGACCAGCATGCGCCCGGGCGTGCTGGCAGCAGCTGCATTCCTGGTGTCATCATCTCCCACCTCTCTGTGTTGGCAACATTGTATCCTCACTGGCCTGATTAGTGTGTCAGCTGTTCTGTATGTGTGCTCAGCTCCTGCAGCTTTGCTGGATCCGCACCCCACACCTCACTCATTTTCCATGTCTTGTTGTGGCCTGTGGTCGTATCCCTTGGCCTTGGGGCTTCCCTGCATCACCTTCTGCACCTCCGGGGAATGTGGGCCCCCATTTTCATGGTGTCAGTTCCCCTGGCTTGCTGGATCATGTCTGGCTGCACTTCCACTGGGGTTCTGGCCATGAGACCATGGCCCTGTGTGACCTGTGGCATAACCTGGCCGTGTAATTGCTCCTGAGCTTCCCGGACAGCTTGCCACGTGCCTATGTGAGCCTGAGCTCTGGCCTTCATTACTTTGGCTATGAGGCAAGCACCCACGATTGCCAGCTGCATGCTGAGACAATGGGGCTGGTTCTCTTTCCCGATGGGCGCATTCCGGAGATGAGGTACTTGCATGTGGGGTGGTCTGCGGTGGAGACTGTGTCCACCCTATCTGTGTGTAGCCTGGCTGCCTACATGGTCTGTCTGGTGGAGGCGCACCCTGCCTTTGCCATGTCCTACTTTGGCTGCGTTCACGGGGCCCGTGGGTACCAGTGCTCTCATGGGGCAGTCTATCACTGACTGTTGGAGCTCGGTCACCTTCCGTGTCCCCCTGCTGCTGACTTCTGCTTGTCAGAGCAAACCGCGGCAGAGCTGTTGGCGCTGTCAGGTGTGTGGTTCCGTTCCAATGTGAAGTTGGGGCTCTCCATGAAGGATCCATTTGAGGAATCCTACCTGGTCGCCACCACATGTCCATGCTGGGGTACCACCAGGGCATGCTTCATTGACTGCACTTCATTCAACTGGTGGGCCACCTGGCCCTTGGCCCCCACATGACCCCCTGCAGCTGGCTGTGAGTCCCCATGTGCCTTCCGGGCCCCAGTTGCTGGCCCCACTGTGAGCTCCCACCTCCACCCTGCTGCCGTGGTCTGCTGCCTGCTCCCTCCTTGATGTCCCACCCATGGTGCTGTGCTGTCTGCTTACCGGGGTTCCACTGCCCCTGCCTGTGGCTCTGCGGCCCCCCCGCCACCCCCTGTCTGCCTCTGCAACCGTTGTTCCACTCCATTGCTGCTTTCTCCGGTGTCTGGATCCAGCTCTCCAAAGCACCCCCAGGCTCCCCTGCATGCTGCTGACCATCCTCATCCACCGGCACTCTCTCATGCACCCCAGCCATCCCCCCTGGTTCCTGTGTGACCTCAGGGTTCTGGGGCCCATGGACTGCACCTCCTGGCTACTTCACGGGGGTGGGTGGGTTTCGTGCCTTTGGATTGGCTGCATGGCTCCGGCTGTCCTGCCTTCCCTCCATGGCACCCTCACCAGCGCTTGGGGTCCATGTGTGCCTCCTGGACTGTGCCCAGGCCACTCCCTGTTCTGTCTGGCCTCCCGCTGTGCCTGTACCCTGACCTTTTGGGGTCCCCCCATTCCAGGACTGACTGTGTAGCTGTGGGTGTGCCCGTGCAGGCTGTACTGTTATTGGTGGTCTGGATGCAATTCCCTGTGCCCAGTCCTGCCCCATGGTCATTCCCCTCAACTTCCCTGTCCCGTTGGCCCCCTCCCGCCTGTGGCCGCTGTGCCATGTGTGCTGTCTGTCCTGCTGTGTCCCCCCTTCCCTTCCTGTCCCGTATGGGTGTGTGTGGGCCCGACCATGTGTTTGTGCTGCGTGTTCCACTGTGACATCATTGTCTCTGTGTCTGTTGTGCGTCGTAACTCAGTGGCTCTCCTCCCTCTTCTCCCTCCCTTCCCATTTTCCTTGTGTGGGCGTTCCCTGTAGGCGCTTTTGGCTTCGTTTGCCCTCAGCTGGCCATGTCTATGTCCCGCCCCACCCCGGTGCCTTGTGGGTGTTTTGACCACAGCCGGGAATCAGCGTCACGTCTCTTGCGCTGCCCAGGGCTGTGGTCTGGCGGCCCGATTCCCTGCCATGATCCCGTTCCCATCAACTCTGTTCGGGGTTCTCCTTGAACACGGGGGGTGGTTGATTGGTTCTCCACCGCTGGGAATCCATTGTAGTGAATCGGGACCATGTAACGTCTGAAAACACCCATAGTTCCACTACTTTGTAGTGCCGGCGGAAATTTTTTTAATTTTAAATTTTAAATTTTTAAAATGAAAATGTATGAAATCCAACTATAATTGTTTTCTTATTCATCTGTTTTCATATTTTAATGACTAAAACAAAAGGGCCTTCATTTATTTTTGTGATAAAAAAAGAAAACAAACTGCACACCCATTATTCTTAGTCTCCTATTTTCTTAGTGAAGTCAGTTCAAATCCTATATAAGCCAACAATTTATTAGGTGCCCGCAAACAAATTTCTATTTCTCAGCCTCAGTTTCACACTTGTAAAATGGGAATAATAATGGCCTACCTCATGAGATTTTTTGGGGTGTGAGTTAGGCCCCTTTCAAACAGGCACCCCTCCCCTGCCAGTGTGTCCATAGGAACGCCGTGGGTCACTGATGGCGGTGGGGGGTGCCTGTGGGAACACCGCTGCTGGTGGTGGTGTTTGTGTGCACGCTCCCACGATCCACCCATCTCCACCCACCTCCACCCATCCCCCATGCACTGAACAACTGGCGCTAGGGCTGAAGCAGTAGTTCCTTTTTCCACGCCAATATTTCATTCTGCCATTTCAGAATTGCCTACAACTTTCCGCAGCTTTCCCTCCCACATTCCGCTAGCTCCACACGCTTTGCTTTGCAACATTGGAATCATTGGAAAGTGTCAGAAAGTGTTGGAATAATCTTGGAAAGTGCCGGAAGAAACATTGTTCTGCTAGTTTTGCACCGTGACCACATGTCAGAAAGTGTCATCAGAAGTAGATGAATGAAAGTAGTGGAATTAATGTTTTTATCACACCATGCTGTTAGAAACAGCTACTGCGGTGGCTTGCCTTTTCAGTCCTAACCAGCACCAATGCAGGTTGCTCCGTGCGTGGAGATGAGCGGAGATGGGTGTGCACCCGTTGGAAGGGGCGCACACCCATCCCCCCAGATGCCACGGGCCATTTGAAAAGGGCCCTACACATTTATTTATTAACATTTTTCCCTTTTCCCTCAAAAAGGCTCAGGGTGGCTTACAGGATAAAACATATAAATACATATCAAATGCACGTAAAAGATAAACATTAAAACACAAACATAACTCCCAAACCTCCAATCCGCCCCAACCCCCTCACAACACCCACCCAATACCACTTCCCCATTCCGTACATGCACCTCCCTCATACTCCTACCCCAACTCCAAACACCAACCTCCCCCATACCACTCCACCAAATGCATTTTCAAATAGAAAAGGATTGCATGTTACGAAAACTAAAGCACTTTGAATTCTGAAAGTGCTATCGGAATGAGAAATAACAGGCTGAGGTAATGAGACTGAGTTTATCAGGAGTTGGGATTTATTTATATTTTTTTTAATGGAGGAAAAAAAAATTCTCAAGGCAAAACATTGTCACTATATAATGTGAAGAGCCATTATTTGGCCCCTTGAGTTACTGACAAGCTGAAGTGCAATGTGCATTTGCAAAGAGCGTGGGGAAAACCCAACAGCATATTTTTACCTCTGCTTTACATGTAGCTCATGCAAACGTGAACTGTAGCTCCAGGGCACAACTCAAGATTTGATATTAAAGTGTTTCATTTGCAACCAATTATGTTCAGGATTAGATTCCGCCTCTGCCGCTTTGCCTTGCTGTACAGTACCTTGATTTCAAACAACCTTATAGAGGCTCCCCCTCGCTTTCCTCCCCCTTCCCTTCCCTTGTCCCCTCACAAACCATCCCCGCCTTCATCAAAACAATTCCATTTGTACTTATAAAAGTATTACAGCCGGTAAGCGGAAGGTACAGAATAAGCTTAACCATTCTAGCCTTTCTCCCATCTGAATATCACAAATCTTGTCTCTCGCTGTGGTGTAAGGTCTCTGATTACATCAACCTCTCCAAATTATGCCAAAATGGAGGCCATTCAATTTGCTACAATCAGTAACTTTAGAAAAAGCCCGGCATAATTGATTTCACAGTAATACAGGCATAGGTGAATAAGTGCTTCAGCTTCGTTGATACAATGTTTTCTTTCATTCCAAAGTGCAGTATTCAATAGAAATCAAATTTTTTACCCAACAGTTGGCAGGTAAGGCTTTTGGTACATACAAAGTTTGAGCGGGGTCAGGGGGAGGGGGTGGGAGGGAAGTGTAGAAACATGAAAATTGAAATGAACACCCTGGGTGATATAATAAGCAAAGACAAGTCCTGGGTAAAATGATTTTTTTAAAAGAAAAGTTTTGGGGGGGTGGGAGTTGCAACTTCTGTGAGGTTTTTGCAGCCTCAGAAGGAAATTTAGTTTAGGGGTGACATTGAAATGTACTGTAGCAGGGGAAGCCTTTCAGTGGGTAGGTTTTTACAGAATCCTGGCTCAGTTCACTCAAGCAGTCACTTTGGAAATTGGCATTTCAGTTTATTTAAAAGCATAGTCCATACGTCATCTCCACCATTCTTAAAGTATCAACAAGTCATCAGGCTTCTCCACATAGCATAGCCTCCGGGTGATTTCAGACGTTACGGGAGCCCGATTCACCACAGTGGATTCCCAGCGGTGGCGAACCAGCTAACCACCCCCCATGGGCAAGAGAGGCCCCAAAAAGACGTGAGGGGAGCGGGACCACAGCAGGGAATCGGACCGGCAGACCATGGCCCAGGGCAGCGCAACAATGTTATGCTGATCCCGGCCCGTGTTCAAAGCACCTGGAAGGTGCCGGGGCGGCTCATCCCGGCTGCTGCTTTGTGCCCTTTAAATCTCCCTCCCTGGCCTGTGTTGTTGCTCGTTGCCTGGCAGCAACGCTGCGAGCTTTGTCCCTGGCTGGGAATCATGTTGCTTGAGTCTGGACGGTGGTTGCAGTTCAGTCATTACTTTTTTTTTGTTTCCCGTTGGAAATCGCTTTGACCACACTTTCGGAGATGGTCTGGGCCGGAGCTCTGGAAGCGTGGTTATTTTTGACCCGTGGTGGGGATTGACTGTGGTGAACATCTGGCACCCATGAAACAGATGTTCAGGGCACTGTGGTCCTGCCGCGGGATTGACTGTGGTTCACTGTGGTTGACTGTGATCTCGTAACATCTGAAAATACCCATGGTCTCACCATGACAGCACAAATAACCTGTTGAAATAGAAGCTCCACCAAGACTCTGGATTTTTTTTAAAAAAGCAGTGTTTCCAGATTCAGTTATTATTTACTTATTTTATCACACTTCTGTGCCACCCCCTCCTACTCACACATCTCGGGGTAGCTCAAAATATTATACAAATATTAATAAGACAGTTAAAACCATAAAACATTACAAACCCTTGCAGAACAAAAACACAAACCCCCTATCCCACGCAAACACCACCCTACCCCTCTCCCTCGCCAAAAACCTTATGGAACAGCAAGAACCCCAAATTCGTAATATGCCACTGGTTTGCTCCTTTTATGGTTACCAATTGAAAAATCAGGATGGAAAATTGACAAACAGGGATAGAAAATTGAAAAATTGGGACCAGAAGTCGATATTTTGGGTACCTGCAAGAGGTACCTCCCAGCTGACCTCAGAAGCCATAGTGGTTATACCATACCATACTAGACCATTCCATATTTATTTATATCCCACACTCTCTTGAACAAAATCAACTCGAGGCAGCTCACAACACAATCAACAACAATATCTGGGGGGTTTATCCCAGGCAAGGGAACCCATTACACAACAAAATACAGCAGTAATTTACAAATTAATATCATAATAGCACCATTTTCTTACTGGTATTTCTCCTTCAATCCAACACCAGCTCACACCAGTCCCATAATCCAACACTCCCATCCCCTGCTGCCACCAGGGGACGTCAGCCATGTCCACCCCTCTCTCACTGGGGGGAGTCATCTAAACCACCTTTACCAATAAACAATCTCCCAACACAAGTCCACAAAACTCCCCCGCCTTAGCCTCATGGCCCAGCTGAAGGGCACGGCCAAAGCCTCTTTGGCCATGCCCCCAACACGTGCCTTTGGCACGTGCCTCGGCCACCCCCGATGTTATGGGGAGCGGCACAGAAATAAGCTCCTCCAAGCCCCAGCCACAAGGGTGAGGCGAGGGGTTCCCAACAGTAAGAAGTTCATCCCGTAAGCTACTTGTTTAATAGCCATTAATGGACCTACTCTCCAAGAACTTATCCAGGCCTTTTTAAACCTTAACAACACCCTTCTGGCAAAAAATTGTATACATTAATTATGTGTTGAGTGAAAAAGTGCTTCCTTTTATTTGTTTTAAATCTGCCGGCAACTAGTAGTTTCATGGAGTGTCCTCTAGTTCTAGTAATTTTTGAAAGGGTAAATAACCATTCCCTATCTACTTGTTCCACACCACTCAAGATTTTATAAAGCTCTCTTTGTACAGAAGCCATTCCATACCCTTTATCATTCTCATTTCCCTTCTCTGTACCTTTTCTAGTTCAGCGATGTCTTTTTTTTTTAAAAAAGAGCCCTTAATCTAGGGCCCATTCCCAGCTCGCTGTGCCCCTGTGCACATTGCATACACACACTGGAGTGGAGTGTCCCAGCAGGTGGCCATTCCATCTTCTACCCTAGATCCCATTCCTACCTAGAACCTTTTTAAATGGTTGGGGGTGTGGGTGTGCTGACATGGTGGGCGGAATTGGGTGTGCGCCCATTCCCACAAGCACACACCCATCTCTACCCACAGAGCATTGGGCATTGGATCCCATTGTTCTGTGTGTGAGTGATGGGTGGAGATGGGTAAAGTGTGGGAGCACGCACGCACGCATGCACCCCCACCATCCACGGCATTATTATTATTATTATTATTATTAACAAACATTTATATAGCGCCAGCAGTGTACCTGGCACTTTACAAAGTAATAAAATAGACACGGTCCCTGCCCCTAGGGCTTACAATCTGAGAGACAGGAGCTGGGGGAGAGACTTAGGAAGGGGAACAGAGGGAGAGACAAGGGGTCTAACATTCATGAAGATGCGAGGTCTCAAGTGCACGTACTTGGCTTGGTTACGATGAGAATGACAGCAGGCAGGTCCATGTTGCAAGGATAAGGGTAAACCGATCGTAGGTATAGGAATAGTGGCTCAGCAGGATAAAGAGTCAGACAGAGCAGAGCGAAAGAGGTGAGTTTTAAGGAGAGATTTGAAGGTATGAAGGGAGGGGGCAAGGCGGATGTGGACAGGGAGGGAGTTCCAGGCATGGGGGGCAGCAAGTGAGAAGGGACGAAGGCGCTTAGGGGAGCAGGGAAGGCGTGGAAGGGTGAGAGAAGGGACAGAGGAGGAGCGAAGTGCACGGGCTGGAGTATGGAGGGCGATAAGTGCAGAGAGGTAGGGGGGAGCAAGGTTGTGAAGAGCTTTATAGGTGAAGACTAGGAGCTTGTGCAGGATTCGTTCAGGAAGGGGAAGCCAGTGAAGCGAAGAGAGGAGGGGCTGCACATGGTCGAAGCGACTGGCGAGGTAGATGACCCTGGCAGCAGAGTTTTGGACAGAGATGAGGGGAGAAAGGTGAGACCGGGGAAGGCCAGTGAGAAGGAGGTTACAGTAATCGAGGCGAGAGATGACCAGAGCATGAACAAGAGTTTTGGCAGACGAGACAGAGAGAAAAGGGCGAATCTTAGCAATGTTATGGAGGGAGAAGCGACAGGATTTAGCAACAGAGTCAATGTAGGGTTTAAAAGAAAGGGGTGAGTCAAAGATGAAGCCTAGGCTACGGGCTTGGGGGACAGGCAGGATGGTGACTCCATCAATAGTTATTGACAGTGAGGAAGGAGAGGAAGGATGAGGGGGGAAGATAAGGAGTTCAGTTTTAGCCATGTTGAGTTTGAGTTGACGTTGAGACATCCAGGTAGAGATGTCAGAGAGACAGTTGATGAGACGAGCTTGAACAGAGGGAGAGAGAGAGGGAGTAGAGAGATAGAGTTGAGTGTCATCAGCATAGAGGTGGTATTGGAAGCCATGGGAGGCAATGAGTTTGCCTAAGGATGAGGTATAGATCGAGAAGAGGAGAGGGCCAAGAACAGAGCCTTGAGGAACACCAACTGAGAGGGGGAAGGAGGAGGAGGCGGAGTTGGAGAGAGACACATTAAAGGAGCGGTCAGAGAGGTAGGAGGAGAACCAGTTATGGACAGAGCCACAAAAGCCAAGGGAGTGAAGGGAATCCAGCAAGAGTGAGTGGTCAACAGTATCGAAGGCAGCAGAGAGATCAAGGAGGACAAGAATGGAATAGAGACGTTTAGATTTAGCCACCAGAAGATCGTTGGTGATCTTAGCGAGAGCAGTTTCAGTAGAATGAAGGGGGCGGAAGCCAGATTGGAGGGGGTCAAGGGAGGAGTTGGAGGATAGGAAGTCAAGGCAGCGGGAGTAGACAACACGTTCAAGCAGCTTGGAAGCAAAAGGAAGGAGTGAGACAGGACGATAGCTAGAAGGGTCAGAGGGGTCAAGAGTGGACTTTTTGAGAATAGGAGAGACTGTGGCATGTTTGAAGGCAGAAGGGAAAGAGCCAGTAGAGAGGGAGAGGTTGATGATGTGCAGGAAGGAAGGGGCGACAGTGGGAGTAATGGAGGTGAGGAGGCGGGAAGGAATGGGATCAAGGGGGCAAGTGGAAGGGTTGGAGGAGGAGAGCAGAGAGGAGATTTCCTTAAGGGAGGCAGGGGAGAAGGAGGACATGAGAGAAGGAGGGGGAGGAGGGAGAGGGGTGGGAGTGGGAAGAGAGGAGTGGGAAGCGATGTCGAGGCGGATCTTGTCTATCTTGGAGGTGAAGAAGGAGGCAAGATCCTGAGCAGAAAGGGAAGAAGGAGGGGGAGGACAGGGAGGCTTGAGGAGGGAGTCAAAGGTAGAGAACAGGCGGCGAGGGTCCCGAGAACAGGACTCAATGCGGGAGGCATAGTAGTGTTGTCTAGCAAGGGAGATAGCAGAAGTAAGGGTGGAGAGACAGAATTTGAAGTGAAGGAAGTCAGCGTGAGAATGGGATTTGCGCCAGAGTCGTTCAGCAGCACGAGTGCAAGAACGGAGGTGGCGGATACTAGGGGTGAGCCAAGGACGGGGGTTGTGGGAGAAGGCAGGGCGGGAAGAGAGAGGGGCATGGGAGTCAAGTGTGGAGGAGAGAGAGGCGTTGAGAGCAGAGACAGCGGAGTCAGGGGAGGAGGAAGAGAAGACTGTAGGAAGAAGGGGAGAGAGAGAGGAGGCAAAGTCCAGGGGATCAATAGCTTGAAGGTCACGGAAGGGGCGTAGAGAAGGGGAAGAGGAGGGGGGACAGTGGGAAATGTTGAAAGAGGCAAGGAAGTGGTCTGATATAGGATGAGGATCGAAGGAGAGATCAGCGACAGAGCAGTTTCTAGAGAGGACAAGATCAAGAGAATGGCCATTAGTATGGGTGGGGGAGTTGGTCCAAAGGTGGAGGTTGAAGGAGGAGGCTAGGGAGAGGAAGCGAGAGACTGAGGGCTGAGATGGGTCATCAACATGAATGTTGAAGTCACCAAGGATGAGAGTGGGGATATCAACAGAGAGGAAGAAAGTGAGCCAGGACTCAAAGTCAGAAAGAAAGGAAGAGAGAGGACCAGGGGGACGGTAGATGACAGCAACACATAGATGGAGGGGGGAGTAGAGGCGTACGGAGTGAACCTCAAAGGTATGGAAGGAGAGAGAGGGGGGAGGAGAAATTGGTTGGAACACAGGTGCCTCCATGCATCTCCATGGAGCGAAACCGCGTGGAGGTGAGAGGGGGCATCTTGTGTGAAAAGGGCCATAGCTACACCCCTGTACATAGTGCATACACACACTGGAGTGGTGTACCTAACCAGGGGCCCATTCCATCTTCTGCTCTAGGGCCTATTCTCATATAGCTACACCCCTGTACGTAGTGCATATACACATTGGTCGCGGTCCCATGCCCCGCATATCGTGTACATGCGCACGCATGGATGGACATGTGCATTGCTTTGGCCAAGCACAATGTGCCCACAATGCAGATCTGCGTAGTTTTTGTGTGGTTTGCGCACGGCTGCTCATGCATGTACACACACAAGCTCATCATCCTCACAACATGGGATCGAACCCAGTGGAGTGGAGTGCCCCAGTAGGGTCCCATTTCACCTTCTGCTCCAGGGCCCATTCCCACATATCTACACCCCCATACACAGTGTATACACACTGGAGTGGCGTGCCCCAGCAGGGACCCTTTCCGTCTTCATCCTCAGGGCCCATTCTACCTAATTATACCCCTGTACTGAGTTGCAGTTTAGGAATTGGGTTAGTTGTCACTGAAGCCTTATTAAGACGCATAACTTTCCATCTCAGCAGTGTCACAGGTAGGGATGGGACTATCGGTATCAGATTAATCTGATAATGTCAATAATTGCTGATATCGGATTCATCTGATAATATCAATAATATCGGTATCAGTATACATTTTTTTTAACGTTGCTGATTTTTTTGATCTTTAACATTTAAAAAATGGTCGCAATGTTAACGATCAAAAAAATTGCAATGTTAAAAAACGGATAAACCGATAAATCTGATATTGGATTAAACCGATACTGACAAAACCGGTAACCGATAATTCGCCTGGTGTCCCACCCCTAGTCACAGGGTTCACCAGGGCCGCACTGATGGCTCACTCACTTCCTTTGCCATCTGACGAAGGCCTTGATCAAATGTTTCCATTTATTCTCAAATGCTGGGTGTGACCAGCCGATGAGTCTGTTCCCTTGGCTGGTTGAGAGAAAGAAATAAGTTGTGATTTTCAAAGTTGTTTGTGCACAGATCCTGTGTGGAGAAGATGTACCACGCTCTGTCTCTATGCCACATTCCATGAGAGGAGCAAGAGGAGAAAGCCATTTTATGGGCTCAGCTCTTTGTCATGCCGTTGGATTATAAACCACCCAGGATCCAACATTCACCCAAATGCATATTTGAAAAAAAGTTGAAATGTCCGCAGCTTAAATCACATCAATATCTGGCTTATTTGGACCTCTGAAATGTTATGATAATGTTATAAGGGGTTCTAGTTGAACAGCATTCATTCTTTATTTTTCTGGGTATTGTTTAATTTTACATGAGTAAATATAATTACTCCTTTTGTCACGAAGAGCAACTTCTAATACCAATTTATAATTCACGGAGCTAATTATGTTAACGAGGAGGCAATCATTCCTTGACTAGCGCCCCTTTAATTTAAGGATTTTCTTAAGATTTTTTCCCCCCTTTCGCTCATGCACGCTCCTTTACCATTTCTCTTCCAGCCATGGTACACAATTCATCTGTGATATAATTATTTACCATGGCAACAGTTTGTGAATGGGATCGTGAAGTTGCAAATTACTAAAAGGAAGCATAAGTAGGACGGGCCGAGGAATCCCTTTCAAGACAAGTGAAGTATCTTCTCGTTTCAGAATTCTTTTGTTTCCTTGACATATTGGAACGGGGTGGAGCGGACAGAAGGGACAGAAGGGATTCTCTCCTCTTCATTGTTAAAAGCTATTTTTAATCAGAAAATAGATGGAAGCACTTTCCATACATGTTTTATTTTATTTTTATTTTGTATTGTTTATTTATTGTTTATTTATTTTTTTACAGAGGTTGCTGGTCAGAAGAGAACTGTAGTTTAAAGCTTCAGAATCTGACAGTTGCCAGCAAGTACAAGAGAAGCTTTGCAAGATCAAATATTGAAAGAAAAAAACGATAATGTTGTTGTGCTGGTTGATTTGCCTTGTTATATTCATGAGATAAGCAGATGGCTCAAATTCACACTCATATTCACGACCCCCCAAAGTGCAGAAAGGCTTAGAGGCAGGTAGAGGAAATCTATTGAAATCTACTGGTATAATCTTTGTGTTTCACTCCGGGCTGAAGCTGGCAAACCTCTCTCCCCAGACTGGCCCCCGTTCAATCGTCTATTGAGTATTTTAGCACTGCTCGTCTAGAATCAAAGAACTCCATTGATGCTCTTCAAAGGCATGCCGAGCTGCATATGAAAGGAGCAACAATCAACAACAAAAAAACCCTTCCAGATATGCCATGGTTTGCATTTTATCCACCTGGGAGATGAGTCAGGTGCCATGTTTATTCTCATTTGCAACCATAATGACTGCAGAATTGAATATTTCAGAGCACCAGCCAACACGCTTCACCGAGGCGGTGATGAAACAGAGTCATTCAGGAATGGCTCATTTGTTTGGCTGTGTAGGTGTGTTTGTAAAGAGTGGTGACCCAGCTCCACTGTGTGTCCTTGCAGGATCGGGGCCACTCACAACTTTTGGCCACTGTCTTGACTCTTTCTCTGCCCCCCCTGGCTGTTGTCTCAGTCTCAAGGGAGTTGTTCAGAGCACTTGCTGTGACACTTGGTCCTGGTGTTTCCTCAAGGTACTAGCTCAAATATACAGTCCCATTCATGCTGTTCTTCCAGAGATGGGGTGTCTTCCATGTCCCAGACCTCTCTGACTTGTAGCATCGAACCTACTCCCCAGATCTACTGCCCTTTGACCTCCTCTAACCCTAAGGCTCCACTGCTCTGGATAATCTTGTGGATATAGACATACTCTCAGTTCAGTCTAAGGGCCTCCCCACACAACTGGAATTATGCCTAAGACCCATTGTGGTTTGTCACCAGTCTCTTCCACTTTGTAATGGGCCAATTGCCAATCCATCAGGCTCTTTCAAAACATTGGTGGGGTTCCGGTGGATTTTAGGGATGTGCATGTCATTTTTGTTATTACAATAATGATAATGAAAGTAATCATTTTCATTATTGTTACTTCAATAACAAAAATGACAAATAATAACAATGAAAATAAAAAGAAAACCAACATTTTGTTTTTGAAATAAAGGGAAAACACTGAAAAATGTATTTCCGGCTATAACTTTTTTTTTTCTTATTCAATTATGATGAAACTTGGGGAGATTATACATACAACAGAGGGCAGTGTGTGTCCCAATTTTGAAAAGATTAGTTAAAGGAAACCGATTTTGAAGCAATTGAATTTTGTGATTTTAAGAAAAGCTCCATACACATTCATGGCTACAACTTTTTTTATCTTCCATCTAATTTACATTAAACCTATGAATAGTATGTGCCTACACAAGCTTAAAAGTCCTGCGAAGTTTTAGAAAGATTGGATGAAGGGTCCTGATGGTAGAAGACATTAACTTGAAAATACATTTCTAGCCGTAAATTTTTATATTCCATCCTGTTTACGGGACATTTAGCAGGAATGTATCACATACCTCCCCGGTCATCTCTGACAAACTACAGGACAATTTGATAAAGGGACCCAATTTTATAAGCAATTGAAATTGTCCCCTTGAAGACCATTATTCAGATAAATAGCAGCACATGCAGTGCCAGTCAGAAGCAGGCACCTGGCATGGCAGGGGGAGGGAGGCTGTAGGAGGGAGGATGAGGAACAACCCAAAAGACTGACAGACACATTCACTGGTCAATTACTGCATGCTTCCAGCTTTACAGGACCAATCGGTTGTGACTTTGAGATGAGCATTGGGGGCAGTCCTGAGGTGGGCATAGAAGGGAAATAACTGGGACTTTGGGGATAGCACCCCAGAAATCAGGAGACATAGTTTACACATCTGGGTTGGCCAATTATCATCACAATCACACCCTGCAGCACTGTGACAGAGGACATAAGAGAATCTATATTGGCTCCTAAACAGATGCTTCTACTTCCCAGAAACAAGTGGGGAGATATGTTGAGATGGTCACATCACAGAATGAGGATATTTCGTTGACATTTCTGCTGGCCAATTGGCATCACAAATTGACCGTATTCCACAGTGACATATAAGAGAATCCCTGGCATAGGCTCCTTCTCTGTATATGCTGTACAGGCAGATACAATTGGGACCCTTTATCATATCTTTCTGATATTCAGCAGAGATGATCATTAAAGTATGATATACAGCCATACCAAATTTCATGTACACTGGTTGGACTACAAAGATGTTACAGTCAGACATACACTTATATGTGAATTGCTTATACCACCATGACCCTTTATCCAATCCTTCAGAAATTTGGCAGAGATAGTAAATATTGGAAGTTGTATAATCTTGCCAAGTTTCATCTACATTAAGTGTTAGACAAAGAATTTACACCTAAGAATGTATATGAAGAGTTTTGCAAAATAATATAATTCAACTGCTTATAAAATTGGATTCCTTTATCCAATATTTTTTTTAATTTGGTACACATAATTCCTTTCATTTGCGGTACAATCCATCAAAGTTCCAGCCAAATATAATTAAAATAAAAAAGGTACAGCTGAAAAATGTGTTTTCCATTGAAACAACGTAAAATAAAAACGAAAGCAAAAACAAAAACAACAATTTAATATTTATGAAAAGAAAAACAACAGATTTTAAATAACAAAAACTTTAAATGAAAATGACAGGCCTTTGGTGCACACCTCTAGTGGATTTGGCCTAATCATCCCTCTCCTGGTCCCCCAGTGACTGGGCTTCTGGTATGCCTCTTGTTCCCCCTTGGGTTTACTCCCCTTCTGAGAGGACACCACTGTATTGGGCTCACACCCTATGGTACATCATTGCATTGAGGTGCGGTGTTAGAGCTAAAATGAAAAGCTATTTTCCTTTTTGCGAAAAAAAATTGCGGAAACGAAATGGCCAATTTTTGCAGAAATCAAAAAATGTTGGAAACAAAATTTCAGCCCGATAGATGAAACAAAAAGCTATTTTCCTTTTTTTCAAAAAACATTTCGAAATCAAATGACCAATTTTGGTAGAATTCGAAACATGTTGGAATTGGAATTTCAACCCTAGTGGGGGGTGCTATCTCCTGTGGGTATCACTCATTCACTTGGCCCATGTCTCAGAGCAGAACAGGTGTTACGCTTCAGTTTCTCATCACTGGACTTCCCTCGGTCCTCACAAGATCAGCCATTCTCCCCCCTGCTTGTAAACTGCCTCTGCCCTCCTTGGCTGGGTTACCAGCTGCTGGCAGTGGGCCAGTAGCTTCAGGATTTTGTACCAGCCCTTTCACTCCCTTGAACTAGAGTCTCACATGGGCTGAAGGGGGTTTCTTCACCTTTGTCTAGGGACTGCCAGGAAGCTTCCTCCTCACTAGCAGCCCCTGGGCACAGTAAGGCCTGTCCTCAAGCCTCTTCTCTTTCCCTGGCTGTGTTTCAGAGTTCCTGCCTACCTCTCAAGGAAGGTGGCAAGAGCGTCATACCCTGCTGCCTCCAAGCTACATCTCAGTTGACTCTCAGGCAGCATTCACACCTGCGGTGGCGGTACAGAGAGTGGTGGTCCTGCCCTGACATGTGCGAGAGAAGCTCTAGTAGATCCCCATTTGCACCGGCTCTTTTCCTGTCATCCGACTCCTCCCCGCTGCCACGTCTTTCCTCGCTGCTCTCTCTGCGGCCGCCTCCGCCACAAATGTGAACGTGGCCTCATTCCAACTGGGCTAGCTCTCTTTATATACCCACAGCCTCTTCTAGTCACATGACCCTCTACATCTTGAGCTCCATCTTATTTATTTATTCATTTAACAGTTTTATATCCTGCCCCTCATGCCAAAGCAATTTGGGGTGGCTAACAATATATACAAACAGAACATAAAAATATAATATATATAATCAATAATTAGTAGGAATAAAACCAGTAAAATCCCAATACAGGACGTTAAAATATTTTTTTAGAAACCTACCACCCTAACCCACCCTCAACCATCTCCCTCATCGAAAGTGTGGCGGAACAACCAGGTCTTGCATTGTCATCAAAAAGAGGAGAGGTCTGGGCCACCCAGGCCTCCTCCAGAAGGAAGTTCCACAGCCTAGATGTGGCCAGTGAGAAGGCCCTCTCCATAGTTGGGCCTGCAAGACTATAGGCAGCCAGTGCAGGGAATGGGGTACAGGTGTAATATGCTCACAGCGGCCCATCCCCATAAGAAGATGGGCCGCCACTGCATTCTGCACCAGCTGCAGCTTCCTGTCCATCACCATGGGTAGCCCCATGTAGAGTGTGGTACAATAGTCAAATCTCAAAGTAATGAAAGCATGGATGATGGTGGCCAGGTCAGAGTCTGAGACAAATGGCTGAAGCCACCGCACCAGGTGTAATTAGTGGAATGTGCTCCTCGCTAATTCTCCACCCAGGGCCAGGGCCCCGAGTCTTCTGTGCTCCCACGATTCGCGGAATTTGCACAGAATCCTGCCCTAGGCAGGATTATTGCAGAAACTGGGGAAATCCCCGTGGAATTTCCCTTCCTTGGTGGTGAGTCAATCCAGGACCTGCTTTATTCAGGCCACAAGCCAATCGGGGGCTTGCGCAGCCTTTATAAAGCAGGTCACATCAGCACATGTCACTTATGGTCCGGAATCCACTTGAGACCGCCACTGCCGCCGAGGGACCCGACTCCAGCCGTCACTTCTCCAGCCACTCTAGGATCGCCGCTGCTGCTGCTGCCGCTGCCACCGAAGGACTCCAGCCCGACCTACAGCCGCTGCTTCTCCGGCCGCTCCAGAATCGCCGCTGTTGCTGCTGCTGCCACTGAAGGACTCCAGCCCGACCTCCAGCTGCCGATTCTCCAGTCGCTCGAGGGATTGACGCCGCTCCAGCATAAGGTAAGTAGGTGGTTGGGGGGGTGTTATCCTGGGGAGGCCGCTGTGTGCTCTGCATTTTACAGTTTGTGTGTGTGAGGGGGGGTCCCGCTGCGTGCTCTGCATTTTACAGTTGGGGGAGGGGGTCCCGCTGCGTGCTCTGCATTTTACAGTTGGGGG
>QEPC01008446.1:3932966-3965130 GCA_003113815.1 Sphenodon punctatus | reverse complement strand
GCCACAGGTAGGGACCGCAGCTGATTATATGTTCTGTACAGCGCCAGGTTGTTACTGGCGCTTTATAAATGTTTAATAATAATAATGTTTAATAACTTGTGGTTGGACGCAGAGTTGGCATTGGACAGTGGCAGGAGGCGTCCTGAAGCAGGGTATAGGTGGGCCCTGCTTCAGGCGGAAGTCATGGACTGCCCCCACACTTCCAGGAACATAGAGGCTGCTCTGAATGCTGTGGTGGAGGAGTGGGTCATGCCAGGTGCACCGTTCACCCCAGGGTGTGTGGTGACCAAGAATGCATCAAATAAAGTGAGGGCTGTGTGCAATGCAAAATTTATCAGCATCCATTGCACCGCATACAACCTCCACCTGGTGGTAATGCATGCTCTGGGATTTGGGAGAGAGGAGTATTGGGGCAGGCACCCTTAGCTCCCTGATAGAGTGGGAGAGGAAGCTGGTGGGGGTCTTTAACCGTAGTGTTAAGGGCAACGAAATCCTCCAGGTCAAACAGGCTAAGCAAGACTCCCCAGGGCATCTGCTGGTGTAGGACGTGTCCACAAGGTGGAATTCCACCTTCCTGATGCTTGAGTTGGTTGTGGAGCAGAAAGCCACCTTGCATCAGGTGGAATTGGACATGGGCAGCGGGACACCTCCAGGCTTCAGTGGGTCAGAATGGGAGATCCTGGCACAGACGGTCCTAGTTCTAAAACCATTCCATGAGGTGACAGAGACCACAAGCTCATCCACAGTGATGATAAGCCAGGAGACCCCTCTGGTCCAGAGTCTCCACGGGTGTCTGGAGGAGATCATGGTGTAGGGGCAGGATTGTGGCCGTAGGGACAAGAAGCTGGGGGCTGGGTTGGGCTCACGTGGAAGCTTAAGACAGGCCTGATGGTGAGGTTTGACAAGCTTCTGCAGCGGGGGGGAATATGTTGTGGGAACAATGCTGGACCCCAGGGTCAAAGGCAGTGTGGCATGCAAGTCATCCCTATATGAGCTCTGGAAGGATGATCTTGTGGGGAGGGTCTGGAAGGCAGAGCGGGCCCTTGACAGTGCACGACAGCAGCAGCAGCAGCAGGATGCCCCAGGGGTTGCTGGGAGTGGGAGCAGCTGCCCCTCTGAGCCAGCGGGGTCTATCCCTGCCCCCAGCGCGAGCAGGAGCAGTATCACCAGCTACAGCAGGATTAGCAGCAGCAGCACCCCTACTGCCAGCAGCTCCTCCTCTGTGCAGCCCACAAAAGGGCAGGGACTGACAGCGTGGCTGAGGGACAGCTATGCGAGGGAGTATGATGGCGCCTCAGCAGCAGTTGATACCTACCTGGACGAGGAGCCATGCATCGATCCCAGCAGCAATCCCTTGGCCTACTGGGCTGGCAAGACCAACATGTGGCTGGCCCTGTCCAAAGTGGCAGGGGGATTATTGTCATGTCCACCAACCAGTGTCCCCAGCAAGCGGTTGTTTTCTGTTGCGGGGGACATTTGCTCCTATGGAAGAATCCCCAAATGGCTCCTTGACCAAACTTTTAGGCCAGAGCTTATTGCTTTGCAAGAAAGGTGCATGTCTGCCTCAGCTGGTCTGCTAAAGCTTCATGAGCTATATTTAGCACCAATACTGAAGTTTCCTGTGTATGTGGGTTTTGTGGTTAGCTACATTTCCTGACAGATATCCCACTGCACCCTTGTGCCCCCTTATCCCTAGTTCCAAGGAACTGAACTTGCTTGCGTCAGCAACCCAATTTCTGCCTAGTAACAAGAAGTATTTTTCTGTCAGATATGGTTATCTATATCAGCATGATTGAACCACGTATAGTTGCTTGTTCGCCACTGTGCATATAAGGGAGCTTTGTGCTGTAAGGCGTGGTCCATTGTTAGAAATACCAGTGAAACCCACAGCTGTGTATCTGAATAAACCTGATGGAACGTTCCTGCTGCAGCCTCCTCTCATTTCAGCCTGAAAATCCATGACACTCCCCACACTGCCTGAGACTGGGGGCCAAGTTGGTGGAGCAGTTGATCTTCTTGAAGGTCAACCTTCCACTGCTGGGATTCCCCAAGCTGCCCCTGGACAAGGAGTGATGGTGCAATGGCACATGCCATCCCATGCCAGGGAAGGGCTTGGGAAGGGGCTCCTCGTCAATAAGGGCTGCTGCTGCTGAGCTGAGGTGCTGTCTCTCCCTCCCACTGCTTCAGTGGCACCCTATCTGCCCTCCCTCCCTCTCTCTATCTATCTATCTATCTATCTATTGTATTACATGGCCTCAGCCGACCTATCTGACTGACTGCATGCTGCAGTGTGGCATTGGGAAACTGTAAGCCTTCAAGCTGGCCTCTGGCTAGTGGATAGATGATCTCAGCCTGCCTATTTGACTGGTTCTCTCTCGTGCATGCTGCACAGTCTTTGTCAGCCTATATGAGGGCCCTGTCAACTTGTTGCCAAGGTCCCAGCCTGCCTTCCCTACTGCCTCTCATACCATGCTGCCTGCCCGCCCGCCTTCCCAGGTTGCAAAGGTTGAACCCTGCCTCAGTCTTCCTGCCTTCTGCTCATACCATACTGCCTGCCTGCCTGCCTGCCTGCCCAGGTGGTCTAGATCAAAGCCTGCCTCAGTCTGCCTGCCTTCTGCTCATGCCATGCTGCCTGCCCACCCACCTGCCTGCCTGCCCAGGTGGTCTAGATCAAAGCCTGCCTCAGTCTGCCTGCCTTCTGCTCATGCCACGCTGCCTGTCTGCCTACCCTGGCAATCCTGGGTGATCTGCACCACGGGTCTGGTAATCCTGATGCTGCTGGCTGCTGGTCCATGGGTGCTCTGCCCTGGCCAATCCAAATGTGCCCACGCAATCTTGCTGCTGATGTCTGCCGCTGTATGGGAGCTATTCCCTTGCAAATCCAACCATCATGACTCCATGGGTGCTGTTTACAGACAAATCCTGCTGCTGTCTCTGCTGTTCCCTGGGTTCTGTGCCTGGTCAATCAAAGGTTTGCTGCTGCTACTGCCAATACTGCATCTGCTCTCTGTGCCATGGGTTCTGTGCCTGAGCAATACAATGTCTGCTGCTGCTACTGCCCATGCTGCCTCTAATTTCTGTGCCCGAACAATCCAATGTCTGCTGCTGCTTCCAACGCTGCCTCTGCTCTCTGTGACAATGTCTGTTGCTGCTTCCAATGCTGCCTCTGCTCTCTATGCCATGGGTTCTGTGCCTGAGCAATCCAACATCTGCTGCTGCTACTGCCAATGCTGCCTCTGTTCTCTGTGCCGGAGCAATCAAATGTCTGATGCTGCTTCCAACAATGCCTCTGCTCTCTATGTGCGAGCAATCCAATGTCTGATGCTTCTTCCAACGCTGCCTCTGCTCTCTGTGCCCGAGCAATCCAATGTCTGCCGCTGCTGCCAATGCTGCCCATGCTAATCAGAACTCATGCTGGGTTTTGGCCACCACCATTTTGGAAATTCCCCACTAAAGAGCTTGGAGTCTGGAAGCCATATCCCCAGAATGCACTCCCCAATTTGATAACCACAGGCCAATTTGATCTGTGGCAGATCAGGGAAGAAAACCCAGGCCTCTAGAGTCCCACACCAGTTCTCTAACGTCTGCACCACCTCTTATTGTGCATCATACACTATCTAGACAGAAAAAGCATCTCTGTCTGGATACAGCATCTAGTACACAGACATAGACTTTGCTAGAAGTCAGTAAAGTTTCACTGGGTTTACAGCAGCTGAGGACCTGCCTCATTAAGTCACACAGAGTCTTGCAGAGAGATGGGGAAGCATTTAAGTGCCCAAGGTCGCACTGTAAAGAGGCTAAATGCACAAGAGTACTGTTAGCCATGTGTCCCAAACCCATTTCCCCCACTTGTTCCTATACAGGTTCTTTCTTCTTTGAGCTCCAAGAACTGTAGCCCTCTGGGTTAGAACTGGGAAAGCTGAAATGCAGATTATTCAAAACCAGGAATTAGAACTGGGCTCTCTTGACTCCTGTACCACAACTGAGCAATGCTGCCCACTCAAAGGCTGCTGGGCTGCCCTTGTTAGATGTTAGACTTGCAATAATTGACAGAATTGATGATGATGAAGATGGAAAAAATACCACTTTCAGCCAGAATTTCAAGATAGCTATTAACACCAAGGATCTAATAGATGTCACTGCTGTTTTGGCCCTCAAAAGTACCTGGGGGACTTTTGTGGTAAGCCCAAAATTGGATGCAGAAAGCAGTTTTGTATACTTTCAAATTTATCTAGAAAGGGAAGCCCCCAGATAGCCACAGCGTACAACAGTTGCGTAATTACTTTAGCCTTAAAAAGGTGCAGGGCCGGGCCTGCTAGTTTCCCTCCATGGGAATAAAAAACCCTCACAATGGTACTAGTAGTTTTCCAGGTCTGCGATCTGGCTGCTTCAAAATGGGAAGTCCAGTGGCAAGATGAAGAGAAAACCACCCTAAGGTATTTTTAAGATCGTAATTGTTCTTCGATGCAGACCCACTTGGGTTGTTGATAGCAATACTTTATCGCTCGCATAAAGAAGGATGGCTAGTCTCCTGGCACCCAACTTCAGAGCATGCATGTTGTTTTTTAACATAAAAGGATGCAGGTCATTAACGTAAAGATTGAACAGTGCAGGGGCTAGTATACAGCCCTGTCGAACTCCTCTGCAAAGGAGGAGTCATTAGAAAGGGGAGCATTCCTAGCAGGATACACCTGCAAAAAATTATCCTGGTGAAGTTTAACTATCAGAAATAGCAAGCTGCCATCAATAGAGGACTTCCTTAGTTTCAACTAGAGGTGTTCTCTGTCTATGGCATCAAATGCTGCTTTAAGATCTAGGAAACAGCAAACTGGTGAGGCAGCACAAAAAGCACCATAAATTTGGGACTCCTGTGGGCGAAAGGCAGAGGTGAAAGAGACATAATGTGGCTTGGCTATCTCTTAGGACCCACTGACACATGTTAAACTGATGTTCGCATAAGGAGCAAATGTATCTTGCTGTGGAAGAGTTTCTCCTGGAGATCGCTTGGGGTAGTGTCTGTGATGAAGTTTCCACTCAAGTAAAACTCAGCCAGCTCTGACAGAATGGTGCTTGGCTATCTCTTAGGACCCACTGACACATGTTCAAATGATGTTTGCATAAGGAGCAAATGCATCTTGCTGTGGAAGAGTTTCTCCTAGAGATCGCTTGGGGTAGTGTTTGTGATTAAGTTTCCACTCAAGTAAAAATCAATTATTGAATGAAGTGTGCCCAACCAAGCACTAATTCTAGGGACATCATTCAACCCCCATAGACTGTCATTCCATTTTACATTAATCAGTCATGCCTGCCCATCCCAGGAACCATCAACAAGATTCTGGGACCATCATTCCAGTCACTGGGGGCTGCATTCCATTCCACTGCATCCAGNATCATTCCAGTCACTGGGGGCTGCATTCCATTCCACTGCATCCAGAAGCCCAGTGCCCACATGCCAGTCTGCCCCCCCCCCAACAGCCTACTCCTCTGCACCCACCCGTGGATGCCACCTGAAGCTGCTGGATATAAAAGCCCCTCCAGCCACCGGCTCCCGTGGGTGGGTAAACTTTGTTATTATTGTGGCCTTGCAGGACATTTTTGAAACTCTTGTCCCCAACTACCTCCCAACCGACGGGGCTCGGGAAACGATCGGGGCTGGGGTGGACAGGGGACGCCTCAGTAACCTGCGCAAGTACCCCTATCCCAATAATACACCAGATCACGACCACCCGGCTCCAGGGCAAACAACTACGGGTACCCATAATGCTACAACTCCAATCAACTAGGGCAGTAGTCCTCCCGGCACTCGTCAACTCTGGGGCATCAGATAACTTTATCAATTACCAGGTGATGCAAATGTACGGGGTCCCTCTTCTACAGAAACCCAACCCCGAGGCAGTTTTCGCCATCGATGGATCTCCTTTGATCTCAGGCCCTACTACCTGTTGTACCCCGGCTCTTGCCAGTTGGATTGGGCATCACCAAGAACAATTGACCTTAGATGTGGTTAGCACTCCGGCCTTTCCTCTAGTACTCGGTATTCCTTGACTGAGGAAGCATAATCCTTCCATTGATTTGGACCAAAAAAAGATCTCCTTTTCTTCCCCTCTCTGTACCTCTCACTGTCAGCAGGACCCATTGACGCGGGAAGGAGTTCCAGGAAGGCTGGTGGTCGCCTCAACAGAGGGGTCTGTGCTCCCCCCAGCCTACCAGGAATTCAAAGACGTGTTCCGTAAACAAAAATCCCTGGAAATTCCACCACATCGCACATACGATTGTACCATTGACTTATTACCCGACACCTCACCCCCATACGGACTAATTTATGCCCTGTTGGAGCCCGAGTTAAAAGCCCTGAAAGAGTATATTGATGATAACCTTGAGAAAGGGTTTATTCACCCCTCTACATCTCCAGGGGAGCACCTCTCTTTTTTGCTCCCAAAAAGGATGGGGGGTTGAGGCCGTGCATTGATTACAGAGGCCTTAACACTATTACTATAAAAAATCGGTACTGGTTACCTTTAATCCCTGAGCTATTAAACAGACTCCAAGGATTCACTATCTTCACTAAGATGCATCTCTGTGGGGCATATAACCTCCTTCGGGTGAAGGAGGGAGACAAATGTAAAACCGCCTTTTGTACAAGGTATGGGCACTTCGAATATCTAGTTATGCTCTATGGATTGGCTAATGCACCAGAGGCCTTTCAACACTTGATTAATGACATATTTTGAGATATTTTAGATCAATTTGTTATTGCCTATCTTGATGATATTCTTATCTTTTCCCAATATCTTCAACAGCACATCCAGCATGTGAGAACAGTTCTACAGCGTCTACGTCAGTATCACCTGTACTGCAAAATCGAAAAATGTGCCTTTCACCAGACGGAAGTCCCCTTCCTTGGATTCGTGATCTCTGCTAAAGGAATCAACATGGACTGCGTCAAGGTAGAAGCAATCAACACCTGGCCCGCTCCGCAAGCGGTAAAGCCATTACAATGATTTCTGGGTAGTACTAATTACTACAGGCAGTATATTCTGCAATATGCGGATTCAACTGCACCCTTAATGGGCCTCTTTAAGAAGGGGCAACCCTATGTATGGGGACCCCGGCAACAAGAAGCGTTTGCTCATTTAAAAACAGCCTTTACGGCAGCGCCCATCCTACAATACCCGGATTTCTCCCTACCTTTTCTTGTAGAAACTGACGCCTCCAGTGTGGCATTGGGAGCAGTACTTTCACAACCTAAAGAACAAGAACGACCACCTTTAACATGTGCACTCTACTCTTGGCAGTTAACCCCAGCCAAGCGGAATTACACCATACTGGACAGAGAATTATTGGCTATATGCGCAGCCTTCAAGGTTGGGCGGCACTATCTTGAGGGGGCCAGCATCCCGTCAAAGTGGTCATGGACCACAAGAACTTAACATTTCTGAAAACCGCCAGGATCCAGAATGCTCGTCATGCAAGGTGGGCCCTCTTCTTTGCACATTTTAATTTCCAGATTATTTATCATCCTGGAAACGGTCATCCTGGAAAACTCAACACGGTGGCGGATGCCCTCTCTCGTTGCTATGAAATCCCTAATGATCTAGCCTCGAAAGGAGAAACGATCATCAACCCACAAGTCTTCCTAGCGGGGGGGCTCACCTCAAAACAACTCCAAACATGGGTCACCCAGGACCCGGAGATACAGACATTGACAGAACCACACTCGACGGGATTGCCCCGACATGAGGGAGTCATTGCAGTTCCTCGCACTGCACGTCAAAAGATTCTCTGGGCCCACCACGATGTCCTATTAGCAGGACATCCGGGGCAGCGACGCATGCTTCAGCTGCTACAACGACACTTTTGGTGGTCCACCATGCAACAAGACGTGAAGCGGTATGTACAAGGCTGTCCTACTCGTTGCTGCACTAAAGTGCCTCAAGTAAAACCTATCAGACTACTGCAATTGGCACCCCACACAAAAGGCCTTGGCAAAGGGTTAACCTAGACTTTTGTTGACCTACCTCCGTTCCAAGGGTATACTACCATTTTTGTGGTTATATGCCAGTTTACTAAGATGGGATATTTTCTTCCCTGCAAAAAACTCCCTACTGCCTGCCACACAGCACAACTCTTCCTTCAACACGTAGTTAAGCACCATGGTCTCCCTTGCACCATCGTGTCTGACCGAGGACCACAATTTTCAGCTCAATTTTGGCGTGCCTTATTCACTGCAGTGGGCGCGCAAATTGCATTTACTATGACCTATAGACCTTGAGCAAATGGACAAGTAGAACGACCCAACCAGACGCTCAAATAGCACCTCTGCTGCTATGTCGACTACCTACAGGATGATTGGGTAACGTATATCCACCTTGCTGAATTTGCTTTTAATAATATGCCCCATGCTTCCCTAGGTACGTCTCCATTTTATGTGTCCTATGGGTTCCATCCCAGACTCGCATTGTCCGAAGAACCCTCGGTGGAGGTACCTGCAGCCGGCACCATGATACAAATCTTACATCTTTGCCACACCCATGCACATGCTATGCTACAAGCCGCACGCCAGCAGTATAAATGAAATACTGATAGACATCGACAGCCTGCCCCGCAGTACCAGGGAGGAGATATGGTATGGGTAGATCAGCGTCACTACCCTTCCCTCCATCTTTCCTGCAAGCTCGATAATCAATTCATGGGTCCTTTTCCGGTAGAACAACAAATCAACCCTGTTGTTTATTGATTAACCCTACCCTCCTCACTTTGCATCCACCCTGTGTTCCATGTGTCCTTGCTAAAATCACACCAGCCTCCCTTGTTTCCTCTTTCCTCCCCTCCAGGACCCATATGTGACATCCAAGGTGAACCTGAGTATGAGGTTTGGGCCCTTCTGGACTCCAAGTGTGTACATGGTAACCTTTTCTACTTAGTGGATTGGAAGAGCTACGGCATCACTGATCATTCCTGGGAACCGGCCGCCTCCATTCATGCTCCTCGGCTGACCCGTATCTTCCACTTTCGCCACCCCTCCAAACCGGGAACCTTACGGGCTTTTTCGGGATGTTGGTGGCCCGGGGAGGGTACTGTCAGGGTTGGGAGATGTTCACGGAGGCCAGGGGCCAATCGGGGATGACGGGGGCAAAGGGGGAAGGGAGGTCCCACACAAAGGAACCCCTCAAACTCAGGGTCCTCCCCACCAACCTTAGACCCTACCGGCAATCTAGGGGATGCAGCAGACGCACGAGCGAGGAAAAGCACAGGAAGTTCCCCCCAGGACCCGGTAGCAACACGGAAGGGAAAGGCGGGGGTGCAGGGCAATACAGAGAAAGGCTCTGCATTACCAGCAAATGAGGGGGCGGGGCCTAGTCCGATGTTGCGACACTCCACGTGTCTGCAGACGCAGCAGGGGAGGAGCTAAGGGTACTTAAAGAAGCAGCTTCGGTGTCCCTGTGCCGGCGATCAGCATAGCTGTGAAGCTGGCCCCTGGACGACTGTACGAGGCTTGTGTTCTTCCCTTATTGACTCAAGTGTGTGTGTGTGTGTGTGTGTGTGTGTGTGAGGAGAGTGCAAGGTGTGCGAGAGGTGGGTGCAGGGGAGTGAGTGTGTGTAGTTGGGGTACGTGTTACTTTTGGTGTGCACTATTTAGCCTGTTCCCTGAGGGTTCCCTGATTGTCCTTCCTGTAGTCTGGTTAAGGCTGTTCCCTACCTGGTTCCCCATCCATGGTGCTTCTCCCCCTCCCCCACATTATTTCACTCGGTATTTTCTCTCCCTTCACTGTGCGGGTGTATTTGTGGGTTAGTGGGCAGGGACCTGGTCCCCCTGTGGAATGTGGAAGGGGCACGCTCATGCCTTCCATTGATCTCCTCCCCTGTGATGACATGGCCTCATTCCTTAGGGACTCCTAGGGCCAACCAATAACCTGAGGGGACTCTTTTCAGAACAGAACCATGAGCACCCACCACACCACAGGAGTCCCTGGGGTAAGGGCCTAAACCTTACGTGTCAGGTCCGTGGGTTCCCCTCCTTCCAACCCCGGAGCCCTCACAGAAACAGGAACACATAAACAACACCTAAGTGTCATGCTTTTAAGATGTTGCCTCTAGTCCTACCTCCTTGGGTTCTAGGGATTGCAACTAGAAAGGCCGTGGCTGGCATGTTCAAATCCTGCCATTATTTGGGGGTACGTAGGGAATGGGATGGCAACTGGAGAGTCCCTGGAGAGCCTGGCACATGTTTGGGTGGGGGTGCTGCTTGTGCCAGAACCCCCCACACTAAAGTACCCTCCCCCTCTCTATGTGGCATACTGAGAGTGCTAGGGGATTGGGACACCGCCTGACTGGCACATGCCAATCCTGCCCTCCCAGGGGTGCTAGGGAATGCTAGGGATTGCAACTAGAAAGCCCCTGGCAGTGGCTGGCACGTGGAAATCCTGCCCTTACTTGGAAGTGTGTAGGGAAGTTACAAAAAAGTTTACTAGCCTGCCAGCATCGCCACTTGCTCCACTTGCTCCTCCTCCGAGGAGCCGGGCACCACCACCAGAGGTGTAGTATGGGCAGTAACCACCTCCTCCTCCTTGTTCTCCTCCTCCTTATTATTAGTAGTAGGGTCACTACACAATTTTGATTGGTGTACTTATTTTTTCAGATACTTGCTTCAGCTCTACACAGTATCCAGGAAGAAATCTGGAATCAGGGGCAGGAGCAAAGCCATAAGACAAGGCAAGAAGTCCATCTGAGCTGAGACAGGAAGGATAACTGTGTGAGGATTGGAGTCAGGGCAGCAAGACTATTATTATTATTATTATTATTATTATTATTATTAACAAACATTTATATAGCGCCAGCAGTGTACCTGGCACTTTGCAAAGTAATAAAATAGACACGGTCCCTGCCCCTAGGGCTTACAATCTGAGAGACAGGAGCTGGGGGAGAGACATAGGAAGGGGAACTGAGGGAGAGACAAGGGGTCTAACATTCATGAAGATGCGAGGTCTCAAGTGCACGTCCTTGGCTTGCTTTACTTGGCAAGACTAGCCAGGTAAAAAATCAGGAAATGGATGTTTATTACACATAGCTACTTAAGGGACATGGGAGGCGTTATCTCCTGTGCAGAGACCAATGGGAATGGGTGTGTATGGTCAAGTCAGCATGCAGGAGGGCCTACACGATACCATGCCAGGAACATGCAGATGAAGGTTTGAAGCTGAGGTCTGACAAGGCATATTGGTCAAAATGATTGATATATATATATAAGGAACTTCCTAACCGAGTCAGACCAATGGTCTATCTTAGCCCAGTATCATCTTAACCTGACACAGCAGCAGGATTTCTTCAAATCGGGCTCTCCAACAGAGGCCTCACCCAGGTGCGCCACCTACAACTCTCCATGATCCCCAGCAGAGACCTCACCCAGGCGTGCTACCAAAGATCTTGAATTGAAGAGTGAACTTGGGACCTTATACATGAAAAGCATGTGCTCTACTACCTGAGTCACGGCCCACTCCAAGTGGATAGGAAGCATAGCCAGTGGAGGTGAGACTCAAGCTTACAAGGGACCATTCCCCATAATTTACAAAGTTACATTCCTTAGAAGACTGAGGATGGTTTGAAACAGCCATTTCAATTTCAAGGAAAAGTTCTGTCTGAATTCTGATCGGAATAAATTTCCAATTGGAATTTCAATAGAACATTTTTGCCAATGTACTGAACAGTAGCCACCATTTTACAATTTTGGCCACTCCCCCTCACCCCCTGCCCATGTTCATTCAAGTCAAAATTCCTGATGAATAATCATTTGTTCTGATTTCTTATTGGAAGAAACAAAATGTTCAGTTCCATCAAAGTCAGACACAGGGGGTGTCTGGGGGTGGGTAGATTCAGCCATACAGGAGATTCATTTTTGCACTACTTTTTACTCCCCTCCTGCCAAGCAATATGCAGGATTGGCATAGCTATTGAAATTAATGAGAAACTGTCCCCTCCACTGCATTCCCCGGCAATGCACGTTCCCCTATCCAGTCTCCTGCATTGTTTCTTTTGTGCATGGAGGACAGAAAAGGGTTAATCAAGCTGATCTTTCTTGGTAGCTTTTCTCCTTAAAATATCTCCCATCGCATTGCAATATACTCCAATGCAATAACACACCCAGGGCTTAATGTAAAGTTTAACTCCATTTCTCTGCCGTGGCTGTTTGTTTAAGTGAATTTGACCTTCGCTGTCTCTTTGTCTGAAGTCTTCCCGGGGCTCATGTTATTAAAGTCTGTGGCATCTGTGTAACGCTTACCTGTTCTTTGTATCTTGCGAACAGGCAGGTTAATAATTGGTGGGGAGAGAGGGAGACAGACAGAGAGACAGAGAGAGAAGGTCTTCACCGAATCACAGTGAGCTCTGACGAGAATCATTTAGATAATATCCCTTTTACTCCCCCACATCCCACTCCTCTTCTTTCCCTTTAAAAAAAGTCAACACAGATTTATTCCGGTCAGTCACATTAACGATTAAAAAAAAAAGATCTACCTTGTTCCCATCTGAAGCCAGCAATGAGCTATAAATCTAGCCACCGCCCCCATCTCTCTACTGGGAAAATAAAATCAAAATACAGTATCATCCAAATAATGATCAGGAGTCTAGCTGTGCTGGCAGAGTGCATTGTACAAGATTCAATTTTAACTAGTGATTACTGCCCCGGCAACCTTGTAGCCCCAGAATGTCAAAGAGCCATGTCAGGTTCTCCTGTCAGGGAGCATGTCAGGACTCGAAGACACGGGGTGACTTTTCATCACAGGTAATGTAGCTTGTATTTGAAAGAGTAGAAAGGGAGGGGGTAAACCTTCACTCTTCCTTCCCCCTGGCTCTTGTCCGGGTGGAAACGAGCAGAGAATATTCTCAACATGGTAAACCCCATCAGCAAGTGACTGAATTAAAACATAGTGGGAACTCAGTCGTAACAATATGTGATGAACTCACCATCCCTGAGGACGTTTTATGGCACTCGTGACTCATGTATCAACTTCTCTTGTCCTTGAGTCATAAAATGGAAAAGCAGTTAAACTCTGACCTTATTGCCAGAGTAGTTGTGGGCACCAATCCAACTCCTGATAACTTGCCTTAAATCTAATGAACTTGCCACTTTTATTTTATTTTATTTTCCTGGCCAGAGCAGACAAGGAATTCTACCCACAACCCTCCCCACCCCCACCCATGAGTGCCATATTTCAAGTCTCCAGTACAGTGCAAAGGTCAAGTTATGACCTTGTAGTCATTCTGAAGAAACTCTACTAACAGTATCATTGTCAAAGGATTTTGTCTATTGGAAAGATAAATGTTTTAATATATATATTATATATAATACATATTATATAATATTATATTATTATAATATGTTATCTATCTATCTATCTATCTATCTATCTATCTGAAATTATTTAAATCATAATCTTTATATAATGCCTCCCTTCTATGGCACTCCGAGCACTTTACATATAACAAATAAATGCAATTTTTACTCCTCACAACCCTGTAAGGTAGGTTAGGCTGAGAAAATATTGTGAATGGCCCAAAGTTCACCCAGTAAGTTTCTGGCTAAGATAAGAGCTGAACTAGGGTCCCTCCTACCCCAAGTACTGTGCACTTAGCCATTACACCGCACTGCCTCTGATATAGTCTCTGGGTATTTTCAGACAAGACACTCCCCACTTCCCAACCACTATACATGTTATAGGGCACCCATAGGGCAACACTGCAGCCCTGCAGCATGTATAGTGGGGGTCGGGTGGAGGGTGGGTAGTGGGTGGAGAGTGTCATGTCTGAAAACATCCCATATCATTCACACTGATTGAATGATATGAAAAATATTATCTAACACACACACACACTCCCAAATAAAATAAAATTAAAATAAATTAAAGGGGTTCATTTTGAACCTGAAAAATCTCTGAATGAGTCCTGAAAGAGGATATCTGAAAGATTCCTCGGTTCAGAGCTAGCGAGACTGGGAAAGAGAGAAGGCCGCTAGAGGGAAAGGCCTAGGGAAAGAAGATTTTGGCTACAAGAAAGTAGATTTTGGCTAAACATTAGGAAGAACTTCCTAACATTAAGAGCTGTTTGACAGTGGAACAGACTGCCTAGGATGGTGGGGGGGGGGGGGGATGCTGTTACTGTGGATTTCCTGCACTGAGCAGGGGGTTTGGCTAGATGACCTCTAAGGTACCTTCCAACTCTAAGTTTCTATGATTCTAGTGTTACAGAGAGTAACCAAAGGAAGAGTTAAGCCGGGGTGGTGGGGTGCATTGCTTATCTTAAGGAGACTTCTGCTAGGGCACAGCAGGAATCCTGAACCCCAAGAACTCTGACTTATAAATAGAGACTTAGGCTTTTAGACGTGCGCGGCGAACACACTGCATAAAATCATGCAGCATGTAAATATGCCGTGTGTGAGGTTTAGACGTGACATTTTGCACTTTAAAGCCTGCCACGCATTCCTTTAAAGCTGCAAATTAAACACCTTGATGTTGAGGAATTTAATTCACAGCTTTAAAGGAATGCACCAATTAAATACCTTGATGCTGAGGTATTTAATTCACGGCTTTAAAAGAATGCACAACTGGCTTTAATGTGCAAAATGTCACATCTAAATCCCACACATGGCATATTTACATGCAGCGTGATTTTATGCAACGTGTTCGCCGCGCACGTCTAAAAGTTGTGTCTTGCTGGAGTTATGCATAATGAAGTACTAAACCCCTAAGAGACTATTGAGCATTGGGCCCTAATCGTGCATGACTTATGGTGGACCGGTGGTGACTCTGCTATGGTATCATATCCATGGAACCTGGTTGCTTCAAACTGAATCCCACAGTTGAGATATTGGGTGTTTTCAGACGTTACAAGATCACAGTCAACCGCAGTGAACCACACTCAACCCCGTGGCGGGGCCAAAGGGCCCTGAACATCTGTTCGGCGGGCGCCAGATGTTCACCACAGACAATCCCCAGCGGAGGACAAAACTAACCACCCTTCCGGAGGTCCGGCCTGGAGCATCTCTGAAAGCGTGGTCAATGCAATTCCCACCAGGGAACAACAAAACGTAATGACTCAACGGCAACCACCGGACAGAATCAAGCAAAATGATTCCCAGCAAGGGGCAAAGCACGTAGCATCGCTGCGAGGCAAAGAGCAACAACACAGGCCAGGGAGGGAGATTTAAAGGGCACACAGCAGCAGGGGGACGTGGCGGGATGGAGTGAGGCGGAAGATAGAGGAGAGTGAAGGGCGAGAGAGCAAGGGAGGAGGAGGAGGTGGAGGAGGCGCAGGCGTAGGAGGTGGCCGTGCTGCACATGGAGGTGCTGGGGGGAGAGCAGCAGCAGCAGCTGGGACAGGCTGCCCTGGAGACGACAAGCCACCCGGGGGACGAGGAACTCCGGAAACGGGTAAGGGGACCGAAGGGGTGGGTGGGAAGTGGCACAGGGGCAGCAAGGTGGGGGGAAAGAGGGAGGGCCTCAGGGCTGAGGCAACCCGGCAAGCAACCCCCCCCTTTGACCCACAGACACAGAAACAGGCCCGGGAGTCCGAGCCTCCAGAGGAGATGAGCAGAGGGCATGTGGAGGAGGAGGAGGAGGAGGAGGAGGAGGACTGGGACTGGAAGGGCCCACGCAGGAGTCAGCCGTATGACCTAGGGGGGCGATGGGGGCACAGGAAACCCAGGAATTCATCATGATCTGGGGGACCCTGGAGCACCAGCTGGAGCTAGCCATGAACCAGCAGAATGAGCACGTCTACCAGGAGATCGTGAAGGACATGGAGGCAGTGGGACACCACAGGACAGTGGCCCAGTGGAGATCCAAGGTCAAGGAGCTCAAGAGGGGGTACAAGGCAATTAAAGAGAACAACCGGCAGTCCAGCCACGGAGCCCGGACTGCCCCCTACTATGATGCCCTGGACTGCATCCTCCACATAAAGGGCTCCATTGTCGCTCTGCGCCTCATGGGGAGTGCAGTGGTCCAGGGCAGGGAACGGGCTGAAGTACCCACTCCCCTCACTGCCCCCATAGAAGGCACAGGCTCCAGGGGACCTGTCCCCCAAGAGGAACGCCCCGGGGCCTCGGGGACCAGCAGGCCCCCCTTGTGCACCGGCCCCAGAAGCCCCCAGCCAACCCCCATACTGGGAGAGGCCAAGGCCTGCACACTGAGCGCCCCTGACCAGGGGACACAAGGAGACCCTAGCAACACAGAGGGACCGGCCTTGGAGGGCCTTGGAGGGTAAGCGAGCGGGTGGGATGGAAACAGACCAGAGGGGATGGTCCAAGGGAGGGAGGGGGTCACTCTGGCCACGGTGCCACCCCCATCAACCCCAGCCACCCCTAACCTTAGAAAGGGGTCCCTGTGGCAACCGGGGGGCACCTAATGCCCACCCCTGCCCACCCCAACCCATACCTTCGCAGGTCACGCCATGCCCAGGCACCTGGGACAGGCATGTGAGGGGGATGGTGGTGAGCAGCCGCAAGAGCAGTCCGAGGTCCCAGGTGAGGCAACTCGGCAAGTGGGGGAAAGGGAGGCCGGGGGTGGCAGGATGTGGGACCCGGCCCGAGGGGTGCAAGAGATGGGGCGGCCAGGAGCCTGGAGCTGCCAGGGGGAGGGCACCGGTCGGCCAATAGAAGGGGGGGAGCCCCTGAACCCACCAGCTGTGGCACAGGATGGGAGCCGGGTGGCTGGGGAGCCTAACCATCCCCTAGTGTGCACCCTGACAGGGCAAACTGCTGGATCCCAGCAAGGAGGCCTCGTACCCCCGGCCCAGCGGATGAGGGAGCACTGAGCATGGGTACGGCTCTAGAGGGAGGATCAGGTGGAGGACATTGTCCACAGCACCACCGAGCAGGGTGAGTGGATGATAATGGCCATCGACCACATGGAGGCGGCCACCAGAAGGGCCATGCAACAAGTAGAGGCAAGGGACTGGACGCTGCAGGCAGAGGTGTGCCTTGAACTGAGGCAGGAGTGCCAGAAGCACAGCAGGCAGCTGAAGGCGTTCGGGTGGCTGGAACAGGCCATTGACCGGTGAGGTAGTACTCTGCCAAATGGACAGGTCACATGACATTGGCACCTCGCTGCTCCTGCACGTGGGGACCATGAGTACCTATGTGATGGCAGCTGCCCCACCGGGCAACTGCCTGCCCCGGCCCCAATGCCGGGCCCCTCGGCGCCCCCAAAGCCTCCACCACAGCCCCAGCTGCCGGCACGATCACTGAGGCTGCACATCTGCCTACAAGTCCCTGTAGGCCTCTGGAGGGAGCAGCCGCCCAGGGGGGACATTCTGTCCCTGGTTCCACCCACCCTCTCAACACCACCGGCCCCTCAGGACACCGAGGCCTCCCAGGACACTGTTGGGGACACGGACAGTGGGGGGGGAAAGGGGAGCTCCCAGAGCTCCATGGTGCCCACAGGGTGACCAAGAGGGAGGCCCCGGAGACATGAAGGTCATGGTGGAAGGGGGGGAAGGGATGAGTGGCCTGAGTGGGGGGCATGGCATTGGGAGGTGGGTGGTGGTGGTGGTGGTGTTGGGGGCACCTGTAGGTGGTGGTCTTAATAAATGTTCAGGCACCACAGTCGCTTCTGTGGTTCTGTCCATGGGTCCGGGGCTGGGGGTGGGTGGCCATGGAGGGGCGCGCCCAGGGTGATGGGGATGGGGGGGGTGCCTTTACACCTCAGCCTCCCAGCTGATCCACCTGGCCAGGGCAGCATGGATGCGCTTTGCATATCGGTACTCCCGCGGGTTCTCAGCGTTCACATAGAGAGGCACAGAGCCAGGAGGGTGCCGGGGCATGGGGTAGTCGAGGGCAGCCCCATCGGTCTCGCACAAGTTGTGCAGCACACAGCAGCTTCCGATCACCAGGGCCAAGGTCGCTACTGTGTAGTTCAGCCAGCCCGCGAGGCACCTCCTGCACTGCTTGAGGGCCCCGAAGGCCTTCTCAACCACGGTCCTACTTGCACACAGATGGGTATTTTAGAGCACCTCCACCAGGTTCCTGGTGACCGGGTAGGCCTTCATCAGCCAGCGGGTGAGTAGATAGTCCGGTTCCTCCAGGATGCAGGGGGGCATCAGCACCCCCTCAATCTGGGTCATCCCCATATCCACAAAGTCCCCGCGGTACATCCGGGCATAGAAGGGACAGATGGTCATGATCGGGGCATTGTGGCTGCACCCAGAGTGGCCCGTGTAGATGTCAATGAACCGCCCCCAGTGGTCCACGACTGACTGCAGCTGCAGGGAGTGGTATTCATGTCGGTTGACATATTCCGCAGCCTCCCCATCGGATGGGCGGAGGATCTCGATGTGGGTGCCATCCACGGCTCCCATGCAGTTGGGGAATCCTCCAGTGATGAAGCCAGCCATCACGGACCCCTGGTCCACCAGCTGGATCGCTAGGTCCAGGAGCACTCCCTCTACTGCCTCACAGACATCCCACAAGATCCGGGTGGCGGTACTCACCTAAAGTGCTGTTAGACGGACCGGCAGGAATCAGGCGTTGCTAGGGCCCAGACCCCAATGGCCACCCGCTGGACCATGTGAATGGGGGCCCACATGGGGGTGTGCTGCTGCTCCAGCCAGAGCATTAACTGCTCCGCGAGTCACAGGAGGATGTGCCTGTCCATCCGAAAGTGCTCTATCCAGGTGGCCTCATCCCACTGTGCCAGCACCATGGCCTACCACCCCTGTGCCCACTCTGAGACCCATATCTGCTGGTCAATGGGCATAGTGAGCAGGGCTGCATGCCCCATGGTCTCCCTCTGCCACTGGAGCTGGCCGGCTGCCTCTAGGAGTGCTGCATCCCGCTCCCAGGTGTGGAGGAAGGCCTGCTGGGCCTCCCTGGCCACCTGCTGGGCCCTGAGCTGGGCCACGGATCAATTTCACCTGTGGTGGGCTCTCCAGGCTCTAGCAGTGCTCCTGGCCATGCACACCCACAGCGGGTGCCCAGGTGCACCTCTGCAATCTGGATGCGCAGGAGGTCTGTGTGTGAGTGGTACCACTCCGCGCAGATGGCTAGGTGCATCCTGCATGCAACCAGCCATCCCAGCTCCATGGTGAGCTGTGCCCAGGGTGGTTAGAGCCACACCCATTATAGGCTGTGCCTTGTGTCGCCCAACCCCCAGGTCGCGACCTGGAAACCAGAGTGGGGCCGGGTCACCTCTGCCCCCCGCCTCAGCCATCTGGGATGGCTCCTGTGGGGCAATTGGGGTGGGGAGGCAGCAGGTGCCCCATTGCACACACGTGTGGTCCCTTCACGGGGTCTTGTGCATGGTCCAGATTGTGCCCGGGCGTGCAGACAGCAGCAGCATTCCTGATGTCATCACCTCCCACCTCTCTGTGTTGATTGCCTGTTGTCCTCGCTGCCCTAATTAGTGTGTAGGCTGTCCTGTATGTGTGTTTGGTTCCAGGAGCTGGGCTGGGTCCGCACCCCATGCCTCTCTCAGTTGCTGTGCCATGTTGAGACCTGTGGCCTTATCTCTTGGCCTTGGAGCTCCCCTGCTTCCACTCCTGTACCACCAGGGCTTGTGGGGCTCCCCTTTCCTTGCAGTTAGTATCCTCCGCTTGCTGGACCATGGCTGGCAGCGCTTCCCCAGGGCTCGCGGGTCACATCACCCATGGTGCTCCCCATAGCTGGACCTTCCGCGAGACCATGGCCCTGTGTGACCTGTGGCATTCCCCGGCTGTGAAATTACTCCTGAGCTTCCCGGACAGCCTCACAGGTGCCTATGCGAGTTTGAGCTCTGACCTGTGCTACATTGGCTATGAGGTGAGTGCCGGAAATTGCCAGCTGCATGCAGAGACACTGGGCCTCCATCCCTTTCCTGAAAGGCGCATCCTGGAGATGAAGTGCTCGCATGTGGAGTGGTCTGCAGTGGAGACCATGTCTTCCCTCTCTTTCTGCAGCCTGGCCACCTACACGGCCTGTATGGCGGAGAGGGGCCCTGCCCTGGTCGTGTCCTTCTTTGGCTATGTTCACGGGGCCCGTGGGTACCAGCGGTCACGTGGGGCAGCCTATCACTGGCTGTTGGAGCTTGGTCACCTTCCGTGGCCCCCGGCTGCTGACTATGGCTTGTCGGAGTCCACCCGGGTGAAGCTGGCAGCGCTGGCTGGTGTGTGGGCCCAATCCGATGTGCAGGTGAGGATCGCCGTGCAGGATCCCTTCGAGGCTTACTACCTGGTCACCCACTACATGTCTGGACTGGGATACCATCAGGGCATGCTTCAGTGGCCCCACTTCATGCACCTGGTGGGCCACCCGGCCCCGAGCCCCTTCATGCCCCCCTGCTGTGAGGCCCCCCTGTACCTTCCGGGCCCTGGATGCTGGCCTTGCTCTGGGCTCCCACCTCTGCCCCAATGCCGTGAGTCGCTGCCCGCTCCCTCCCTGATGTCCCTGGCTCGCTGCTGTGCTGACTGGTTCCTGGTGTTCTGCTGCCCCTGCCTGTGGCTCTGGGCTCCCTCTGCGGGGCCCCCCTGTCTGCCTCTGCAACCAGTATTCCCCTCCATGGCTGCCTTCACCTGTGGCTGTGTCCTGATCTCTGAGCCGGCTACCAGCATCCCGGGTGTTTCTGGTAGCTGGCTGGTAGCCAATGTAGCCACTGGTAGCCACTCTGTGACCGTAGGGTTCTTGGGCCCCAGACTGCACCTCCCGGTATCCTCCAGGGAGAGGGGGGGGGGGTTGGACCAGCTGCTCTGATCTTCGGCTCCGGCTCGCCTCCATCCCCTCCACTGCACCCTCGCCGGCGTGTGGGGTCCCTGACAGCCTCCTTGACTGTTCCCGGCCCACTCCCTGTTCCGTGTGGCCTCCCTCTGTGACTGTGCTGTGCCCCTGGGGTGTCCCCCCATTCCAGGACTGGCTGTGTAGCGGTTGGGGTGCCCGTGCAGGCTGTGCTGTTGTGGAGGTTCTGGATGCCGTTCCCCTTATCCTGCCCTGCCCCTGGGCCGGTTCCCCACCTGCTCCCTGTCCCCACCCCCTCCCTCCCCCCTTTGCTCATTGTGCCATTTGTGTTTTGTCTGTCCTGCTGTGTTCCTCCTTCCCTTCCTTTCCCCTATGGTTGTGTATGCGCCCGTGTGTGTGTTTGTGCTGTGTGTTCCACTGTGACCTTGTTGTCTCTGTGCCTGCTGTGTGTGCTGCCTCTGCAGCTCTCCTCCCTCCTCCCCCTCCCTTCCTATTTCCCTTGTGTGGGCATTCCCTGTAGGTGCTTTTGGCTTCCTTTGCCCTCAGCCAGCCATGTCTGCCTCCTGCCCCTCCCTGGTGCCTTCTGGGTGTTTTGACCACGGCCCGGAATCGGAATGTCTGTTGCGCTTCCCTGGGCCGTGGTCTGTCTGTCCGATTCCCTGCCATGGTCCCAGTCCCGTCCTGTCTGTTCGGGGCCTTCCTGGACTACGGGGGGGGGGGGGCAGGTTGTTTGGCTTGCCACCACTGGGAATCCACTGTGGTCAATTGGAACCGCGTAACATCTGAAATCACCCATTCAGATATCTGCATGAAAGGCATGTAATTCGTTTTAGTTAAGTGAGCTATTAATACACATTTTTCTACATTTGTTTTAGTTACTAATTTAACTAAAATGAATATATATATATATATAAAATGTTTTTTTTTCCTTTTAGCCCAGTTACACCCTATACTCTGCTATGAGGCTGCAAAAGCACTCCAGGGAAAGTAGGGAGGAGCGTGAGGGACAAATCAGTCAGAGACATGATTGGCACCCCAGCTGGCCAACTGGCATTGGGAACCTATCAGGCAGCAATGTGATGGATACCAAAAACCCCTTGGATAGGTCTTTCTTCAATGCTGCCAGCAACCTCTTAAAGGGGCAGCCACCGTGCAGGACTGCTCCCTGCTACAGGGTGAAATTATAGGAGTGTTCCCCATGGTATCCCATCAGTCTTCAGAATCAGTTATTTCACTCAGAACCTTGTTATTGTAAGTATTTCTAATTCTCCCTGTCATTCCACCCACTTACTTGTTGTTGCGCAGTCTTTGTATTTTCCCCTGTCATTCCAACCCTTACATTTACTGCATCTGGTGCCTTCCTCTTTATTTCACACCCTCTTGCCTTTCCCATGTACTCCCGAAGATGTGGCTTTGTTGTATTGTTGTTGATGGTCACTTAACTGGACGTTGGAATTACAATAGTATTTATTTAGAAATTGGCAGTGCTGTTGCCTCCATTTCTTCCAATGGCCTTTCCATTTTATTAATTTCAATACATACCCAACTTCTAGTTGTGATTAAACATTTGTATACCATTGTATTCAGTGTGCTCTGGGAGGGCAGTGGAGACTAATGGGTAAGAGGGAGGGTCGGAAGTCATTATTCAGCTATCCCAGTCTCCCCAACCCAACCCAAGTGAAAGGATAAGGGGAAAGGAGGGGGTGACAGGACAGCTCATGCCCTCCTGTCCCCGGCTTCAGTGTTGACCCCAACCTGCAAAGGAAGAGGATTGGGGCTGAAAGACAAACACAAAGTGTGGGGGCATGGAGTCTAAATTATAAGAAAGTACAATATGTGAGATGGTACAACGTCTTTACTGCAACTTTGATGCTGCACTTATTACATTAGGGAAACCAAAAGTTATGAAAGCCTCACCTTGTCCGATTTTGTGGGATCAATTTCAGTGGGTGACACCAGTCGATGCGTGGGATGTTCTTGGGGTAGTCAGGGCCACCTCTTGCGAACCAGACCCATGCCCAACCTGGCTGATTAAGGCCTGCCGCGAGGCGTTGGGGCCATTGCTGGCTGGTGTGGACAATGCCTCCCTTCAGGAGGGCAGAGTGCCTGGCTGTTTTAAAGAGGTGGTGGTTCAGACTCTGCTCAAAAACCATCACTTGACATTGACTCCCTTGCCAGCTAATGGCCTGTCTTTAACCTTTCCTTTTTAAAGAACGGTTACTGAATGAGTGGTGGCTCCGCAGCTACAGAAGCATCTGTACCGTGTCAATTTTTCTTGATCCTTCACAGTCTGGCTTTCATCTGGGTTACAGTCCTGAAATTGTGCTTGTGGCATTGGTCAACAACCTCCACTGTGAACTGGATCAGGGTTGTTCAACCCGGCTGATTCTATTAGATCTGTCAGCTGCATTTGATACCGTTGACCAGGAGATGTTGGTGATGCGCCTGTACAGGGGTGGGTGGGACAGTTCTTGAATGGTTCCGCTCTTTCCTGGCTGGAAGAACTCAGAGTAGTGCTCAGAGTTTATTTTTCATCATATCGAGACCTCTCGTGTGGAGTCCTGCAGGGTTCTGTTTTGTCCCTTCTCCTGTTCAGCATCTACATGTAGCCACTCGGCAAGGTGGTATGGGGATTTGGCATACGGTGCCATCAATATGGTGATGACACCCAGCTTTACCTCTCTTTTTCATCGGGCCCAGGCCTGGCAGTCTCAGTGCTTACTCAGTGTTTGGCAGCTGTGGGGGACTGGATGAAGGCTAACTGACTGAGGTTGAATCCTGAAGAGACGGAGGTGATGCTGGTGGAAAGGGAGGTGGAGGTGGCATCCCCCATTATTGGTGGGGTTTGCCCCCCACTGGTTCCTCAGGTGCGGAATCTGGGGGTGCTCCTTGATTCACTGGATGTTCAGGTGAAGGTTGTGGCAAGGAGTGCTTTTTGCCAATTTTTTTAATTACTATTTTATTTTTTTAAAATTTATATCCCGCCCCTCCTGCCCTCAAGGCAGCCCGGGCCGGCAAACCGCATTCAATAAAAACAATATATTTTCTTCAAAAAACAATTTAATAATACAATATGTGGGGAAACCCCACCCCCCACCCCACCCCTACCCTCGCCAAAAGCCTGACGGAACAGCCAGGTCTCACATACATGCCGAAACAGCAGGAGAGTGGAAACCAATTCAATCTGGTATGGCAGCTTCGGCTGTATGTTTCAGACTCTGAACTGGCTACCGTCATCCATGCTTTCATCACCTCTAGGCTGGACTATTGTAACACACTTTACATGGGGCTACCTATGGTGATGGCTCGGCGACTGCAGCTGGTGAAGAATGCGGCGGCCCATCTCCTGGTGGGGTTGGGACACCAGGGAGCATATTACACCAGTGCTCCAATCTCTGCATCGATGCTTGCCTATAAAGCCCCAAATGGCCTAGGCCCTAACTACTTGTGGGTCCGATTCACGCCCCTGGGTTCTGGATTCACCCCTGCGGTCTTCCTGGAGTGCCTTTCTTGAGGTCCCCCAAGTCTTCTGGGGGGGGGCATAATGGAGAGGGCACTCTTGGTGGCTTTACCAAGGCTGTGGAACTCCATCCCAGTGGAGGCCCGATTGGCCCTGGTCCTTGCCTCTTTTTGACAAAGTTGTAAAACTTGGCTATTCAGCCAGGGGTTTGGCGAGGGAGATGGGTGAAGGGTGGGGGGAGTGGGCTAGGGTGGGGGGAGGGGTTTTTCTTAACCTCCTGTTATGAGTTGTTTTATTTGTTTTTAATATTTATCATTGTTATTGTAAGCTACCCCGAGCTGCTACATCAGGAGGAGCGGGGTATTAAATTTTTTATAAAATAAAAAATAAATAAAATTTCCAGCCCAGCCGCCACTCCAGATGGGATTTGTTCCAGTCCAACATCTGGTGGGTCCAAACAAACATTCAGGCATCAGTTGGACCAAAGCAATCTGAACGGGGCCAGACTGATGTCCGTTAACATCTATTGTCAGTTTTTGTCTTGTGCAAATGTGAAGCAGGGCTTCCTTGATAACTGCATTTTGGGAACTAAATGGTGTAGATGGAAGCAGAGCAAAACACTTACATGCTTTACAGCGGGCCATTCCAATTAGGACTCTACAAAAGCATAACTGCCTTTGAATAATATAATATTCAGTCAGTTGGCGATTTTGATTCCGCAAAAATCTAAATTATAGAAGCTCCAGCATGACAAGAGTCTGCATTACAATGAAAATGAAACAAATATATATGTTTCCTTCTGCCAGGCGCTTGATTGTAAGTCCCCTGGAAAAAGCTGAAATCTCCTGAGAGGCATGCAGCACACATTGTTGGAAGCACTGAAATAGACAGATTTGTTTACTGAAATTCTTGTTGATCACTCACTGTGTGTTTCCTTAAAACCATCTATGGCGTGGACAGGACAGAGGAAATATTAGCAACTGTGTCCCATTACGAGAATGTGTAGCAGAACACAGGACCAGGAAAATCACTTACATGTTCCAATCCGGATTGCTTTTCTATTTGCTAGGTTTTTTTTTACCCAAAAACATTAACAGGATCCATGTGTGTGTGTGTGTGTGTGTGTGTATGTGTGTATGTGTGGAAATCCCCTTGAGGAGCTGGCAAGATTGTGCCTTTTCTCTGTACAGTAGAAGTTCACTGAATACATTTCTCATACAACTGATGCCTGTGTAATTACTGGAGAGCCGGTAGGGACTCTTTTCAGTCTTGCTGTTCCCGAGAGAGAGGGAACAGGCATTCTTCCTTTTTTCTCTCCCTTTCCTTTCACAAAATGAATTTATGGCCATCAACTTTGCTGGGTTAAGAACGCCAAAGGATGAAGCTATTTGTTCATTATTCGAGCAATGACACTGGCAGCTTCCATCTACATGAAATACACTAAAAACTAGACCTGAAACAAATACTCATGGTGAATTTGCCTGCTTCCATATCCAGTTGCCAAAACAAAGTATCCAGAATGCTGAAACTAACTAAATTACAGAAATAAACAAGGTATCCAAACCAAAATAACCAAATAAGTGGGTAGATAAATATCCATTTTTGTTTTAGATATCATTCTGATATTTGGAGGTCTGTTTGAAATTTTGAATATTCTGAACCCAATATTTTTGAGTTAATTGGAGTACTGGACATTCAATGAGTATACCGGTTTTTATGGGTGCTAATTTCATCTCTATTGTGCATGCTTTGAACTGCTTGGCTTAATATTAAACTTACACCCCTTTGGTGGAGATGGATGGAAAAAACTTCATTCCCGTTCTAAACACAATGGAACACAGCATGGCCTTGGTGAATACAAATGTGTGTCCTGTTGCCATGCAGACTTATGCCAAGATTGGATTTGTTCCTGTTTCTTGCTATTCTGTTCACACAGTAGGAACTGGAGATGGACCGGAATTACACAACCTCTGCCGCCAATTTCTCACAGTCCGGAACTGCGGCAACACCTGTACAGGATTTATCAGTCTGAGCGTTTGGAGGTGTAATGTGACACCAGGGGGCGGGGGCGGACAACAGAATATGAAGCAGGCTCGAAATCACTGCTACAAGCATAATGTACCACAGGTGCAAGGCTCTGCTGCAATGGCAATTAGGAGCTTTGTTGTTGAGTTGGATCATTGCTCATTTAGAAGAGCTTGCCACTAAATTCTGGAAGAACAAAGAGTTACCTGCCCAATTTGTTTGCGAGTGTGCATCCCCCTCCCCCAATGGCTGCATTTCCCCAGTCATAAATCTAGTTTACCTGGCATCAACACATAATGTGCAGAGCTCAGATGGCTTCTACTTCCCACCCTTTCCCGAGGAAACTGGATTGGAAACAGAAGAGTAGTTAAATTCCAAAGGCAAGGCCGGGCTTGGGTGATTATCCAGGGATAAGATGTGAGATGGGGCGGCTTATTTAGCATTTAGAAAACAAAGACTGTGCTTACTTCTTAAGCAATAAAACAATTGATCACCAATAGTGAGTAAACACCGTTGATTTGGAGGATGCCAACATTGAGAGAATTTATGTGTGTGGGGGGGGAAAAGCAACCACAAAAAAGCAAAGTTCACCTTTTGGCATCAATAGCCAGTCCAGCCCAGTTCCCTGACTTACAAGCTCTAACCAGTAATGTCCTTTGCAAATGAATTTAGAGATTTTCCCAGCTTGCATTCAGATGCTACAAAAGGGGGAAATTGCTCCAATTGCACCTAGTTGGGACTGAATTATCGACTCTGGCTTTGAAGTGCAAATGAGCTGAATGAAAACATACTTAGACTGCGACATAGGAGCTATCCCTACTCACTGATTTATGGTGTATTAACTGTCTAGTAAGGAAAGGTTTCTATTGCTATGGATTTGTAATCCCCCGGTCCAATTATCCTGAAGATGAAGGCAAAATGCCTTCTGCGGTATGAGGCGATCAATAGTGGTCATTTCTTAAAATTCTTTATTTCCACACCTTCCCCAGCAATCCAAGTGGTGGGATCTTCCATAAATTGCTCTTTCATGGTTTATCAGCCCCGTTGCTTCTAAAAGCCAGACTTATGGACTCTGGTTAGGAAAATAAACTGCTCTAAACGACTGCTCGGTAGGCTAAAAACCATCAGTATTTACGATGAACGCAAACTCCTCTGGAATCTTCTAATCACCATAATCTGTCTATATAAAAATAATCTCTGACTAAATAAATATGTCGGGGAGGGAAAATAAATAGAACTTTTATATGATCACTAAAAAAAATAATAAAAAAAAATAAAAGCCCATGTGCTGGATTATTAAAGGCCCACAGAGTTTTATGACTTTTTTAAAAAGAAAAAGAAAGAAAGAAAGAAAAACCACAATGTCTTGGGATGCTAAAAAGGCAAGCATAGACACTGCTGTCAGGGTTTTCAGAAGGACATTATTTGTGAATGTACAATGATATAGAACTCTCTCTATACAGCATCCTTCCGATCTCAAGGGAAGATTAACGTTCTCATATGCCCTCCATTCATGGTCAGTTGTATCTGTTTGTGAAGATCCACAAGACTCCTAGTGCCAGCACCTGTGTCAAAGCTGCTGGGAGCTTTTCAGAGCTCTGTAACTGAGTCAGGACCTATCTCCTCAGCAGACTCAGGCCACTTTCAGACCCGTCCCCCAGCACATATTTTGGTTGTGGGGGGGAGTGCGCAAGCCAGGATATGTGCGGGGTTCGACTGGTCTGAAATACAGAGCAGAAAATCCTGCCCTGTATCTCTACATGTTTGCACTGGCAAAGCCACGGTGTGTGTGTGTGTGTGTGTTTCGGACCGGCCAAACCCTGCCCATATCCTGACTTGCACATTTCCTCCGGCAGCCAAAATATACGCGGCGGGGGAGGGGGGGTCTGAAAGTGGCCGTACTCAAAGTTCAAGCTCAACATGGCTGCCCCGTCTGCCAGCACACTGTTAGCATGTAGCTATATGAGGCTGGGAACCCAAACCCACACATGCTGAGGTAATGCAGAAAGTTTGTGGCTGAGAACTAGAGCTCAATGGAGTAGGGCAAATAGCCTATATGTTGGATTTGGTTTGGAACACCTCAATTAAAGAGAGAACATATTTTCCTTGAATGTTCATTAGGGATGGGCGAACGGAAGTTCAGAGTTTGGCCCGAACACGAACATACCGAACTGAACTCAATTCCGAACGTCGAAGTGGCCGAACACTTCGGTCAGTTAGGATCATGTTCAGTTGAGTTCGGGTGGCTAAAACGTGGTCTACTGTCAGGTCACTGGAAGGCCAAATGTAGCAGGGAGGGGGAGTCACCTGACTCATCTGAGGAGCAGACTTCCAGGCACCAGGGGTGGAGGGTGGAGATTGGCTTGGAGTATCAGTCAGTTCAGATTGCGTTCGGGTGGCAAAAATGTGTCACTGGAAGGCAAAATATGACAGGGAGGGGGAGTCAGCTGAGGAGCAGACTTCCAGACACCAGGGTTGGAGAGGCTTGGAATAGCAGCAAGCCTGCCCAATCACCATCCCTTTTCACCTCAGACCACTGGCTTGGCAGACTGCGATTGGCCACGGGCTAGGTTGTACAGAGCCAATGGGGCTTTCAGTGAGGTGGGCGCAGCAATTAACAAAACTGTCTGCCTCCCCCCTTTCCAATACCTTCTGAGCTAGTCACTGTTCCTGAACAGCAGGCGTTTCAGAAGGCTCCCTCTCTCCCAGCATTTCCCAGCTCCCCAGTCCAGCCATCCTCCTCCCATTTCACCCATCCAACCCATCTACCCCCATATTCTCATTCCTTTATTTAGCTTAGCTTAGATAGATTTAGTGTTTTTTTGTTTTTACCTCCCTGTGTTCCCTGTGTTCAATCTTCCTTCCTCCCTTCCCCCTCCATTGAATCCTTTTCCCCTCCCTCTTATTCCATCCCTGATTCCCTTCCCTGTTATTTCATTTAGACTAAGATTATTAGATTGATTTAAGTTTCATTTAAGTTTAGTAACCCCCCTTGTGTTGTTTGTGTTGTTTGTGATTCCCCCCATCCCAGATAGATAGATAGATAGATAGATAGATAGATAGATAGAAGACAGTTGTAGGAGTTTATATATATATATAAACATTATTTTGTAGGGAGAAATGGAGAAGGGAAAGAGAGGCTGATCTGCTGCAATGGGGAGGCAATGGGGCACGTGCGAGAGGTGGGAGGGGCTATGCCAGGGGAGTGGCAGCAGGCAACAGCAGTAGCCAGAGGCAGAGTACATCACACACACACACACCAAACTCAGAAGGCCTGCTTTAGGGAGCAGTCCAAAGCAGTCCCCAGCAGTCCAGAGCTGGTGGATCCCACCCCGGCTGCTAGAGGCAGGGCCCGATCCCCGGGCAATGTCAGTAGGGAGAAGAGCAGCAGCAGCAGCAGCACTAGCAGCTACAGAGGGGGGCACAGGGAGATTGCCAGCAGCATGGCGGGCACGGGCAGTCTAGCCTCAGGGTCACAGTACTACCCTTCACTGGACATCACTGTGATTGCAGAGAGTGATGAAGAGGCAGACACTAGTGTCGCAGAGGAGATGTCTGTACCCGAGGCGATGTCTGACCCTTCTCCCAGAGCTGCATCACAAGTGCCACAAACTTCTCCCCCTCCCAGCAGTGCTGACAGCAGGGTGTCCGTCAGGGCGGGCAAGAAAGCAGGAGGGAGGAAAAATCCTAAGTCTGGGATCATTTTAAGCAGGTGCGGGCAGATGATTCCAGACAAGTGCAGTGCACGCTGTGCAAAAAGGTGGTGAAGTGTGGGCAGGTGCTTACCAACCTTGGCACAACTGCAATGGCCAGGCACCTCAAGGAATGCTACAGTGTTGTGTTGCTCAGCGGGAAGGCAGGGGAAATGGATGCCAGCGGCTTCCTGATTCCAGCGGCCAGTTGCCCGGCTCCTTCAGCGGGCCAGCGTCCTACACCAATTGATGCTGCCTCTAGCAGCAGGAGCAGTATGAGGGCAGAACAGCAGCAGGAGTCTCCCCAGCAGTATCGTCAGTCCACCATTGAGGAGATGGGGTGGGGGGATCTTTCAAGGCCATCAGCAGGGCGCCGTGGCACAGGCTTCTAGGAGAAAGCCAAGTGCCTGTTGGCTGAGATGATTGCGCTGATTTCCCAGCCCTTATCCATTGTGGAGGACAACGGCTTCCAGTGGTTGATTGGGTTCCTGACCCACAACTTCAAGTTGCCTTCCCGCTCCACCCTGAGTCAGACTGTGGTGCCCCAGCTCTACAGGGCTTTGAAGGAGCGGGTGAGGGAGCAGCTGGCTGCGGGGGGGGGGGCACGGTCCACTTCACCAATGACCTGTGTTCCTCCAGAAACGTCCAGCACGCCTACCTGGCGGTGACCGCACACTGGTGGCAGGACCCAGAGGTAGCTGTTGGCAGTGGCAGGAGGGGATGTGAAGCAGGGTATAGGTGGGCCCTGCTTCAGGTCCAAGTCAAGGACAATTCCCACACCGCAAGGATCCTCTAAGCAGCCATGGACACCATGGTGAGGGAGTGGGTCACATAAGGTGCGGCCTTCACCAAGGGGTGTGTGGCCACGGACAACGTGGCCAATATCCTAAAGGCAGTTCATGACGGCAGCTTCACAAGCATCCCTTGCGCCGCACACACCCTCCATCTTGTGGTGAAGGATGCTCTGGGCTTGAGGGAGAAGGGGATTGGGCCAGGCACCCTTAGCTCCCTGGTCAAGCGGGGGAGGAAGCTGGCGGGCTTCTTCAACTGCAGCGTGAAGGGCAGGCCGAGCAAGGTTCCCTGGTGCACACCCTTATCCAGGATGTCTCGACCAGGTGGAATCCCACTTTCCTGAAGCTTGAGCGGCTTCTTGAACAGAAAGCCACCCTGCATCAGGTGGAACTGGAGACAGACATTGAGGCACCTCCAGGGTACAACAGGTAGGAATGGGAGATTTTATCCCAAACTGTCTTTGTCCTGAGACCATTCCTGGCCATCATGGAGACATTGAGCAGTTCCACCACCAGCCTCAGCCAGGTGACCCTGCTGGTGAATAGTCTCCAAAGCAGCCTGGATGAGATTCTGTGAGGGGGGGGAGAGATCGTGGCCCTCAGGGCAGGAGAATGTCCGATGAGGTGACTTACCTTGCCCAGAAGCTGAAGGCGGGGCTGAATGTATGCTTTGATGCGCTCCTGCGTTGGGTCGAATATGTCCTGGCAACCATGCTAGACCCCAGGATCAAGGGCAGCATGGCATGTGAGACTGCAGTCTATGGCCTAAGGAAGGTTATACTGGTGCAGAAGGTCTGGCAGGCAGAGCGGGCCATGCAGCAGGATGCCCCTGGGGATGGTGGGAGTGGGAGCAGCGACCCCTTCCAGCCATCTGTGTCTATCCCTGCCCCCAGCCCAAGGGTAGCAGGAGCACCAGCAGCAGCACCATAACCCCTACTTCCAGCAGCTCCTCGTCTGTGCAGTCCACTCTGGAAACCCTGGGGCCCAGAAAAAAAGGGCAAGCAGCGTGGCTGAGGGCAGTGGGGCAGTTGGTGCCCATGCAGAGCTACCACAGGAAGTATGATGGTGCTTCAGCAGCAGTGGAGACCTATCTGGAGGAGGAACCATAGATCACAGCAGCAATCCCTTGGACTACTGGGACGGCAAGGTCAACGTGTGGCGGGCCCTGTCCAAAGTGGCCAATGGTATCCTGTCCTGCCCATCAACCAGCATTCCCAGGGACAGGGTGTTCGCCATCGAAGGGGACATTTGCACCCCGCACCGCCTGAGACTGGGGATCAAGTTGGTGGAGCAGTTGCTCTTTCTGAAAGTGAACCTTCCGCTGCTGGGATTCCCCAAGCTGCCCCCGGACAAGGAGCGATGGTGCAGTGGCACACGCCATCCAATGCCAGGGGCAGTCTTGGGATGGGGCTCCTCCTCCTCTTCCTCCTCCTCCTCCTCAATCTGGGCTAGGGCTACTGCTCCTGTGCTGCTGAGGTGCTGTCCCTCCCTCCCAATGCCTGGC
>QEPC01008446.1:3890079-3923817 GCA_003113815.1 Sphenodon punctatus | reverse complement strand
AAGTGCCATACTGTGTCAGACCAATGGTCTGTCAAGCCCTGCCTGCATTCTGTCTCCACAAGTGGGTGGACTGGGTGGCCATCCAATCTCTCTCTGCAGGGGACTTCCACTCCTAACAGGTTATAGGACAATCCATTCCCTGTTGTTCTAGTCCCCGTGCCATACCTTGCACGTGGAGATTCCGTCGCCCTTGTCATAGAACCTCCAGACATCCGACGTCTGGCGCCAAATGTCTGGGGGTGTCACCTTGGACTTGGCCTGGTCCTGGCAGCAGCGCTGGGGCCGGCATCCAATTCCTCTCTGAAATGGGAACACATTAAGAACACCAAAGAAATATCATGCATTTATGATGCCTCTAGTCCTCCCTCCTTGGGGTGCAAGGGATTGCATCTAGAAATCATGTGCAAATCTTGCCCTCCCGGGCGTGCTAGGGATTGCTACGAATTGCAGCTAGAAAGGCCCTGGCTGGCACTTGCAAATCCTGCTCTCCTTGGGATGCTAGGGATGGCGACGGGAGATGTGAACCTGACTAGAGGAAAGACCCTGCCTTTATTTGGGGGTGTTTAGGGAATGGGATGGCAACTGGAGAGTGGAGATCCTTGCTAGCCTGGCACATGGTGCCCACCACCCACGCACCCACCCACACACCAGTGTGCTTGCTCTAACGGATAGAACTTTTCTTGTCCTCAAAGTAAAAAAAAGTTTTACAAACAGCCAAGAAGCCGGACACCACCACCGGAGGTGTAGTAGGGGCAGCAACCTCTACCTCTTCCTCCTCCTCCTCCTTCGTGACTGGCAAGTTGGCCCCCAGCCGGGGGATCAAAACTGCAGCCTTCTTCATTTTTTATTTTTATTTTTTTTAAACACACACACTAAAAAAAGTCACCCACACAACACACGCCAACATTCACCAACCACCCAAACACAAAGCACAGCCAAACCCAACACAAACACAAGGAGTATTTTCAGACATGATGAGATCACGTTCAACCACGGTGGATTCCCACCGTGTCAGAAAGGTCTCGTCACGTCTGTTGGGGGGAATGGAAGTACCCCCCCAGATGTTCACCCCCATCAATCACGGTGGGGATTCACATTTGCCACGAGATCGGCGGTCGATCACATGGTGAATGTGATTCCCTGCCACGATGAAGGGGCCCATCCCATCTGGACGGCCACCATGGCCCGGAATCCATGGTGGGATTCTGGGCCATGGTCAATGTGGGTGGGCACTGTGGCTGTATTGGCCGCGGAGCCCTCCCATTTCTCAGGAGGGTGGGCGGCGAGGGAGCGTGGGGGGGCGGGGCCTGGCGGCCACACGCTGTACCGCATGGCCCCGCCCCCTCTCCGATTCCCCGCCGGGATTAGCCGCCACATCTGTTGGACGTGCCGGTGTGATCCCAGCAGGAACTCACTGGGTGATTCTGTGACGGGTCCAATACAGACCCACGTCATGTCTGAAATCACCCAGCCAAAACACACAAACTGAGCAGTCACCGAGTCAAACACACACTCGCCACATAGCTCCGCACGCACTCAAATTTCTGGTTTCCAGCGTGATTACGGCTTTCCGAGCTCTCGCGATAATTTTTCCCGAATGGTTGAACCTGAACCGTACAGTCGAACCGAACGGTTGAACACGTACCCGGCGAACCACCCAAATGCACAAACCTGAACGGACGAACTGAACGCAGCCAAACCAAACGACCAAACCCAAACCGCGATCTGTTCTCCCATCCCTAATATTCACTGACTTTCATATACTTGTTGAATTTCTAGTACCTGAAATGACCAGCAACACTGGGGTATTAATTGGTATCCAATTAGTGCCTGATTCGGGTATCTGATGTTTTGGAATATTGGTTTCCAGTCCCAGATTATTCACTTCCAGTCCTGATTTTTGAGATTCCATCTCAGATTTTTGGTTTTCCATTTCAGTTTACTGATCGGTAAGAGGAAAATCAGAACACTGATAATGAAACAGGTAGTCAGGTACTCAATCAGTGATTGGGTAGCCCATCAGGTACCTGTCAAAAATGCAGGTATTACCAACATTTATCTGACCGCAAGAAAGTGCCGTGTGCCAAATTATTAAAGGCCCATTGAGTTTTATGATTAGAATGTAATTGAAGCCAAGGTTCCTGAGGAACCGGAAGTGGCAGATTAACACAAAGAACTATGGGACCAATAACCAATGGCTCCAACCAATGGCTCTTGTTTGAAAATCCAGGGCACTGCAACACTCTGTCGTAAAACATCCACTTGGGTGGGTCAGTCCTTCTATGGCTTTACTCCCTTCCCCGGATGAGTCTTGGTCAGCCCCCCTTTCCAAATTAAGCCCTAATATCTGCCCATGTAAATGGTTATTGCATATTTGTTTTGTTATTTCAGTCCCTTTGTTTCGGCTGCTGTACCTATGTGGTAGTGTTCAGTAATGCCAAAAATCATGCAACCAAAATACCAAAATAACCAAATTGAAAAAACTGAAATAACCAAACTGATATATTCTACAAAATCAAATGAATAGTAGCTACTCTCTGCTTTACGGTTTTGGTTCAAATAGCGCCAATTCAATGTATTTTTCCGTTTGCATTTATATTAATTTCAGCTCTACCTCATGGTATTTGTACGTGTGAACTTGTCCCAGTTCTTCATCCATCATCTTTCATGGACCAATGCCCAATTCTCAGTTCATACTTTTTATTTCAGAAGAAGCACCGAACATAGAATCAGGTTTCCAAGGAAATTGCTTAGAAAATTGAGACCTTTCTCCTTGGGCCCAATATGAAATGGATTTTGGGCAGGCCCTATAGAAAAATAAAGGCCCTTGTCATTTTCAGAAGAATTTCCAACTGAGCTGCTCTCTAATGCTTCCACTTAACTTTAAAGTTCAGATGTTACTTTGTAAAGGCGGAATTAATTTTCTTGATTGCTAATCCATCACCGCTAAGTATGATGCATATGGTCTCAAACATGGGTATTTGGGCTATCATTAATTATGGCACACTGTCACAACCGATAAGGAAAGGCAATATGAGAACAAGAAAACAGTTGCTGGGTTTGGCAAGTTATCCTTGTTTCCCCAGGTGCCATGGCGGGTACCCAGAAAAGTCCTTAATGTAAGAGGGTGGCTCTGTGAGTAAACGAAGAAGAGAAACATTGAACCTGAGAAGCATCAATCATTCAGCTAGGTTGTCTTGCAACTTCTGTTGTTTACTACAAGATAGAAATGGATCGGTTTGAAGAAAACGTTCAGGAAAACATCTTACTGTACAGAAGTGTGGGGACAACAATTGGGCAAAGAAGAAGATGTGCTATAGGCACAAAAGTGAAAGTGTCGAGATGGGACATTAGGGGTGGGCATCCGCAAAGTTTTCTCTTTGTTCCAAAAATGAATGGAGCCCCATTCATTTTTGCAACAAATGTTATGAAAACAGATGAACAAGCCAACGATTGTCATTTGCTTGGATCCATTTTCATTTAAAAATAAAAATTGTATAATTTTAAAATCCTGTGCATGCATAGCCAACACTCTGTACATGCAAGCCTTTTTCCCAAAAGAGGGAACAGTTGCACAGAATGACCATGTTTGTGCATTCACTGTGATTTTTTTATTATTATTATTTAAATTAAAAATAAAACAAATTTAAAAAATCACTGCACATGCATAAAATTACTGCTGGACAGTTCTACGCATGCACACCGTTTTTCCAAAATGGTGCTGGCATTGTTGGTGAGATTTTGGGAAATGGTAATTTTGCACAAGTAGAGTGATTTATTTATTTTTAATTAATTTTTAAAAGGGCTGGGGGACAAAAACTGCAGGGTGATTTACAAAAACCTCAGAAAATGAAGGGGGTTTGAAAACAAAAACAAAAACAAAACTGGTAGGGGTGCTTCCTGCGCATCTGTATGAACCACAAGGATAATCAGGAATGGAACAAAATCCATCAGAGGGGATATTCTTTACTTTTGGATTCTTTTCCTTGAAAGGAAGACTGCAGAGGGATATGATTATTTATTAGAGCTGAAATGAATAGCCATAAAAATAAGTATACCCATCAAATTTCCAGTACCCAGATTGACTCAAAAATTGGTACCCGGTGTCTCAGAATATCCTGGAATGCACACTATTCTGGTCCTAATTTTTCTGTTTTCCTCACCAATTTTTCAGTTTTCCATATTGAATTTGTTGATTGGTAACCAGAAAATTGGTATCCGCGTCACCCGATTGGTGATTGGGTAGTTTGTCAAAAACCTGACACGGTGCTTTAAAATGTGACTATTACCCGTGTGTACCAAATTACATACCCGTTTCAGCTCTAGAGAAGGTAACAACACCATAAGAACATAAGAAGTGCCATATTAGGTCAGACCAATGGTCCATCTAGTCCAGCATCCTGTCTCTGACAGTGGCCAATCATGGTGGCTTGTGGAAAGCACCCAACCGGTCACAATGGGGCATCCATTCCTTGTTGTTTTCCCCCGGCTCCCATCATGCTCCCTGATCCTGTCTGGCTAATAGCTGCTAAAGGACCTATCTTCTAGAAACTTGTCCAAACCTCTTTTAAATACAACTATAGTACCGCCCCTTACCACAGCCTCTGGCAGTAGATTCCACAACCCAATTATGCATTAAGTGAAAAAAATATTTTCTTTTATTTGTTTTAAACTTGCCACCCATGAATTTCATGGAGTGTCCCCTAGTTCTAGTACTAGCTGAGAAGGTAAATAACTGTTCCTTGTTTATTAGTTCCACACCACTGATGATTTTATAGACCTCTATCATATCTCCTCTCAGTCGTCTCTTCTCCAAGCTGAAGAGTCCCAAACTACCAAGCCTCTCCTCATACGGGAGCCCTTCCATGACCGTGATCATTTTTGTTGCCTTCTCTGTACCTTTTCTAGTTCAGCTACATATTTTTTGAGATTGGGCGACCAGAACTGCACACAATATTCGAGGTGCTGTTGCACCATGAGTGGTGTGAAGCTGCTAAATAGAGATTGGGAGTTATTTACACTTTCTCAAAATACTAGAAGCAGGGAACATCGTTCAGGATCATATGATTGAAATAGCCACACCAGGGTCCAGGACCCTTGCCATGAGGGGCTCTCAACAGGATCTCTGAATGCTCCATTGTTCCATTGTTAGATTATTCTTCATACAGGACCCTACAGTTCCTAAGGACACCTTTGTCGTCCTTATTTCTAGGAGCTATACACGCATTTCCTTGTTCAGAGCCATGTGTCTAATTTTTGGAGAAAGGGAGAGAAGAATAGCACGAAATGGGACACTCTATTTTGACCTGCTGTGTACTTCTCCAAAGAAGTCACATTTCCACCAAGGAACGTCACTCATCTTGTGCCTCCACCTTCACGTGTCCCAGAATCTCCTGCCTCATAAACCATCATTGTATCTCTGATGATGCCAGCCTCTATCTCTGAAACCAGTAGAACAAGAATTCTCAACTTGGTGATTGGGAGCACCAGAGTGTTTGGGCAATGCATGAAAGTGCTCCCCAAGCCCATTCATGCAAATTATGCAGTCCTCCCAAGTGGTCATTTACATCACTCCAGTGTTCTTGACTGGAAAAAGATTGAGAACCCCTGCAGTAGAGTAAATATGGGCAAAAATTAAGAATCATTAATTGAATTGTAGGTTTGGAAGGACTTCAAGGGTCATCTAGTCCAACAATACTTCCAAGGCTACTATTTTTCCCCCATTAAGATTAGTATGCACTAGTCAACAGGCCATGTCATAAATATACAGAATAAAATAAAATACAATACAGAAGAAAGCAATAAGAATTATAAATCTACTATGAGGCCAGCGAGTTACCCAATGTCCAATGCACCTTCAATTTTACAGCAGAAGCAACAAAGACTGCCATCACCCTAGTTACAGAATCCTTAGAATAATTCAAGAAAAAGCAAAGCAAATGCAAGGAGCCCAGTAATGTTTCATTAATATTGAGGGTATGAAACAGCTGAGTGTTTTCCTTTAGCAGGCAAGTCTGGGCTGTTACCTGACCTCCGCCCTCCATCAGCTGATCAATGGCTGCTCTTCCCAGGGGACCTATGCTGCTGTACAGCAGGGGTTCAAGGGTTACCCCAGACCTGTCTGACAAAGGACACTGTGAGGTCTGAAAGCTTGCATACCTCCACCAACTTGAGTTGGTCCAAGAAAAGAAATCACTTTACTACTTTGTCTCTATTTCCTGTTAAAGGAATCATTTGTTTCAGTTCATCAAATAATCCACAAAGAGACCTAATGGTATTTGTTCCAGACCAACAATGTTCCCTGACCAGGAAATTTACAGTCTAAAATTAGCTTTCCAATGTATTTGCAGGGGTCTTGATAAACCAGGGGATAACCCCCCCACCCCCACTTATAAGTTGTTTTAGGTGTCTTAATGTTTTAATTGCCTATTTTTTTATTATAAGCTGCCCCGAGCTGTTGTGTCAGGAGGGGTGGGGTATCAAGATTTTTAATAAATAAATAAATAACCCAAATCTCTCAGATGTTGAGAGGTGTGGGGAGATCTAGGGTGTTCTATTCTCTACAGCAGGAGCCCCTCTAGCCTTGGAGACATGCCCTGTGGCATTGGTTAAGCCTGAAACAACATTTTGGGGGGTTTCGATCTCCGATGGAACCGGACAATTCCTTTATTTTGATCGGAAATAAAAAAAACAATCAAATTGTTCCGATTTCTGATAGAAATCAACCCCTCCCCCTAGAAAAAAATTGCAAACAGCAAAATGACTGCAATTTTGACAGCCATTCCTGTTGTGCAGAACTTTTCCATGAAATCAGAATGGCTGTTTTGAGCCATCCCTAACACTGGTTCTCTTCTTATCCCCAGAAAATATCACTGAGAGGTTGGGGTTCCCTTTCCCACACCATTATCTACTGGAGACTAGGGATGGGTGAACAGACTGCTGTTCGAATGTTCGGTCATTCGGTTCGAAACCCGAGTTCGGATTCAATGGTTCAGTTCAGCCGAGTTAGTTTTGGCCGAACTTGGCCGAACATTCAAAAATAGCGAAATCAAAACCAAAACCAAAATGAAATAGAAACCAAAACCTAGTTTTCGGCCCTGGAAAGACGTTTTTCCTGCCTCCGAACTCATCTGAACTCGTCTGAACAGGACCAAACTGTTCGGTCATTTGAGTGTTCGGTTCGGACGTACGGCTTGGATGTCCGAACACAACGAGTTCGGTCCGAACTCAGAACATCCGAACCACGTTCGCCCATCCCTACTGGAGACTATATACCAGAATATTGTGATCTACATCTTGGCTATCCCTGGTCTCGCACCAGGGAGCAAAGCCAACTGAGCCATGACAAACAGCTGTAATTTTTTGAAATAATCCAAAGACTATTAAAATCAGTAAGTCTTTTGTTTATTCCCCTGGGCTTTGTATTCAGCCTTAGGGGGGTTCAGCAACACTTCAGAAAAATGGTGTAGTGGGTTTTTTTTTGGTGGGGAGGTTTTTTTAGATCAAGCAATGAAGGCTACATCATTCAGAAAATCATGCACTTGGAATTTAGTGAGAAATCCTGTAATGAACCAAATTAGAACTTGGCCATGGACTCTTGTGTAGATGCCCAGAAGAGTCTTATAGGTGTAATCAAAAGTGGTGAAGGTTCCCAATTTTGTACTTATTCTGTAAGACATTCCCTCCGGCACGCCCACAAGAAAATTGATGTGGCATTTCAGACGATGCAAATCCTCACCAACAGCAGTTTTTAGTGCAAAATCAACATCATTACAGAATACCCCGCTTCCCCAAAGGGTAATATTGTGCAAACTCTCGGTTTTAATGCATACTAATTAAACAGGGAAATTACCAAACGTGAATTTGCTTCCCACTTCATTTACCATGTTACATTATAGATCTGGTAACCTTTATAGTCAATATTAAAATCTATGGCTAATTCCTAAAATCAGCTTTGGAAACACAGCCGTTCCATCTTGAAATCTTGCATACATGAGAGTAGTCAGCTTGCAAAAGCAGTTTCCAAAGAGTGTTGCCAGGACTGTAAGAAAGAGTGCAATTCTATATTTGCAATATTATTCACATGTGTGGGTAGAAGTTCAAATGACCAAAGGAACATTCACATTAAAACACGTATTCACATATTCATCCACAACACTTTTCTTTTCCAATTATTTTTGACCAATTATTCAACCAAAAATCCAGAACAGAAATACTAAACACCACTGAAAACAAAACCAAAGAAAACTGGAAACTTGAAGTGAATATCGAAACAAATCAGGAATTAATAGTGTTTTCTAACCTCTTTGTCTGACCTAATTTGAAATGGGTTGAGAAAAACAGCATTCCTTTCATATATTTGTTTCAGTCCTTGAATTTTGGAATTATAGAAATGTATGGTTCCAAGTACTTTCTCCAGGGCAGGATGTTCTATAGAAATAGTACTGCCAAAGAAGCTTGTCCAGCCAGATCTTAAAAATGTCCAAGGAAAGTGATTCCACTACCTGTCTAGGCAGCCTACTTTGGAAGTCTTTTACTCCTGAGGCTCAAACCATCAATGAATATAAACCAAAGGGGTGCGAAGAAGACACCCATACTGATTTTGTTTTAGTTTTCATTTTCATTTTTTTGGGGGGGGGGTTTGGGGTTGTAAATGACCCTGCCATTTTTGCTTTGGTTTTTCAAATGAAGAAATAATTTAAAAGAAATCAATGTGCATAAGCAAAATCGTTGCCAGGCCATTCTGTGCACGTGCAGCCCTTTCCCAAAATGGTGCTGGCAGTGTCGGCACCATTTTTGAAAAGGGAAGCCTGTCTGGGCCATTTTGGGAAAGGGGTTCATGTGCAGAACAGGCCTGGGGGCTATTTTAAGCAGGCGCTGTGATTTTTAAAATTTTTGTTTTATTGTTTTATTGTTTTTAAATAAATGGAAGTTGGGGGAACAGATAAAAGCAAATGGCACTCACTTACTTAGTGATCTGTTTTCGTAACGTTAGTCACAAACATGAATGGCAAGAACTGACTTTCTCAGATGCATGAAGATGCCTGGAAGTTGGCATCTATATATTTATTTATTTTTATTTTAATTGATATATTTCTATGGTGCCCTTCCCAAAGGCTCAGGGTGGCTTACAAATCATAAAAACATTAAAATTGAACCCTTCCACAACCCACCACAACCCCACCCAATACTACCATCCCAATCTCAAACCCCCAACCCATCCCAATCCCAAATTTGTCCCCACCCATAAAATACCTTTTCAAATAAAAAAGTATTTACGTCACCTCCAGAAGATGCTCAGGCTCAAATGAACCTCTGGAGGAAGGGATCTCCAACGCATCAGGGCAGAAACCAAAAAACGTCTCCCTGCAAACCCTGGACATACAAATCAGATTGACCAGTGCTACCAACAGGATCATTCAGCTCCTAGATTATCACAGGGGCTACAGCAGAGCATAGAAGGACAGGTGGTCTTTCAGATATACGGGGTCCAGACCATTTAGGGCTTTAAAGGTCAAAAGCAGCATTTGAACTGTACCCAGAAAAGCTATAGGGAGCCAGAGCAGACTGGTGTGATGATCTTCCAGTGCCTTATCCCCGAAGGGAGATGAGCCGCTGCATTCTGTACCAGCTGAAGCTTCCAAACAGTCATCAAGGACAGCCCCACGTAGAGCGTGTTGCAATAATGTAGTATTGAGTTGATGAAAGCATGGATCACGGTGGTTAAATCCAAATCAGAAAGAAAAGGCCACAGCCTCTGCACCTGATGGAGTTGGTGAAAAGTGCTCCTCGCAGCCACCATAACCTGACAATTCAGGTGCAGTAGAGAATCCAGAAGCACTCCAAGGCTGCAAACCTGGTGGACCAGAGGGGGATGGACTCCATCAATTAGAGGAGTCCCAATTCCCGCCAGGTCACAGGGCTGTACAACAATCATCACCTCAGTCTTGTCTGGATTCAGCTTCAGTTGTCTCACCCTCATCCAGTCCCCCAAAGCTGCCAGGTATTGGGTAAGCACCAAGACTGCAGGGTCTGAGTCGGATGAAAAAGAGAGGTAGAGCTGGGTGTCATCAGCATAATGATGGCACCTCACCCCAAACCTCCAAATGACCTCATCCAGAAGCTTCATATACATTTTGAACAAGAGGGGAGAAAGAACAGAACCCTGCTGGACCCCACAGGGTTGGAGCAGAACCACTCCAGAGCAGTTCCGCACACCCCATCCAGGTTCCGCAGTCATGCCAACAACAGCTTGCAATCAATGTTAGCAAAGCCCGCCAAAATATCTAACAAGATCAACAAGGTAGAATTTCCCTTGTCAGTCTCCAGGTGCAGGTCATTGACCAAGGCCACAAGTGTAGCCTCCATTCCATACCCAGGATGAATGCCAAACTGAAATGGGTCCCAGAATTCGATAGCAGTGAGATGAGCCTGGAGCTGCAATCACCTGTTCAATAACCCTACTAAGAAGAGGATTGAATGGTGATATGATGGTTTGACTAAATCATCGTCTAGATCAGTATGGGTTAGGGCTGATGGTGATTGTTTGGATGGGTATCCAATTTCTGGGTCTTAGAAAATGGCAGCTGGAAATATGTAAACGGGTATTCATCTCTGTTGATATGGAAGATGATATGGCAGATGTTAGTTTCTACGTTCCTTGCCATTGGTAAGATCGAGCGTTAACCAGCCTTATGTACCCTGTTCAATTGATTTAGTGCTGGCCATTGGCTTATTGGTCTTTAAATAGTATTATGATACTGTATTTTATTATATTTGTTTTTGAATTTGTTTTTGTATTTGTATTTATTTGTTGTATGTTGGTCATGGCGAGAGCCTGTGCCTAAATAAAATGATGATGATGCAATAACCTGCCCTAAAAAAGTTCCCTGAGGTCGCAGGAAATGAAAATAGTTTGCACAGAGAGAATGCAGAGAATAAAACACATAATTAGATCAAGTGTCAACCCAAGGCACAGACAAGGTGTTAATGGCCAATCAGTGGAAAAGTCCAATTTAAGAACATAAGAAGTGCCATACTGGGTCAGACCAATAGTCTATCTAGCCCAGCACCCTGTCTCCGACTCTCCTACAGTGACCAATCACGCTGGCTTGGGAGAAGTACCCAACAGGTCACAATGGGGGATCTATTCCCTGTTGTTTTCCCCCAGCTCCCATCATGTTCCCTGATTCTGTCTGGCTAATAGCATTAGCTTCTAATGGACCTTTCTTCCAGAAACTTGTCCATACCTCTTTTAAACTTCACTATAGTACTGGCCCTTACCACAGCCTCTGGCAGTAGATTCCACAACCCAATTATACGCTGAGTGAAAAAAATATTTTCTTTATTTGTTTTAAACTTGCCACCCATACATTTCATGGAGTGTCCCCTAGTTCTAGTACTAGCTGAGAGGGTAAATTACTGCTCCTTGTTTATTAGTTCCACACCACTCATGATTTTATAGACCTCTATCATATCTCCACTCAGTCGTCTCTTCTCCAAACTGAAGAGCCCCAACCTACCACGTATCTCCACATACGGAAGCCCTTCCATGCCCTTGATCATTTTTGTTGCCCTTCTCTACCTTTTCTAGTTAAGCAATGTCTTTTTTGAGAAAGAAGAGCTGTTAGTTGGAGAAAAGCTGTTTTAGACCGCGTTTAGATGAGGTACTCAAAAAACGCCTCCAAAGATACGTAGAGAGAGAAACTTGCACAGGGGGTGGGTGGGGTTAGACATTCCTCCGCGCTACGGGAAGTGTCGTTGCTCCAATTCTGAAGCAGTGGCCACTGAGAAAAAATGTAGGTTTGATGATGCGGTGCTTTAAAACCCTTTAGAGGGGTTTCTCTCTCTACATATCTTTGGAGGTGCTTTTTGAGTACCTTGTCTAAAAGTGGTCTTAGTGAAATGTCAGTTGATGGATTATCATCAGTACACTCCTGACAGTGTTAGATCTAAGTGATGGAATGAGGGAAAAACAATTAAGGATGTGCGAACGTGGTTCGGCCATTCGGTGTTCGGCCCAAGCCCGGCCCGTTCGGATGACTGAACCGAATGTCTGAACCGAACGCCTGAAGCCCCAAACAGTTCAGCCACATTCAGCCACATTTGGATGAGTTTGGGCAGGAAAAACAGGGCTGGCAGGCCCAAGGAAGGGGGGGGCAGCTGAGGAGGAGACTTCCTGGCGCCACAGGGTTGGAGAGGCTTGGACTAGCAGCCAGCCTGCCCAATCACCATCCCTCTTTTCCTCAGACCACTGGCTTCACAGTCTGTGATCACGGGCTAGTCTGCATGGGGCCAATGGGACTTGTGGTAAGGCGGGAGCAGCAATTAACAAAAGTAATTGTCCTTCCCCCTTCCAATTCCTTCTGAGCTAGTCACCGATCCTATCAACAGGCATTTTCAGAAGTCTCCCTCTCCCAGCAATTTGTGTTCCTCCCAATCCATTGCCATATATATAATATATATGTTAGATAGTTACTATAGATAGATAGTTGAAGGAGTTAGCTTAGTTATAGAGATAGATAGAGACAGTGTGTAGTGATTCAGTTTTAATTTTTGATAGTGTTTTTTTTAGGACTAGGCCTTTGTAGATATTAGATAATATTCCATTTAGTTCAAGAGGTTTTAGAATACTTAATAGCAGTTAGAGTTATCTAGAATAGTTAATAGCAGTTAGAGTTAGCATTCACAGAAGAGCAGGGACTCCTCCCCGCCCCCATCCCCTAGATCAGCATCAGGAGCCAGGCACTCGCTCACTGCTGCTGGGGAATCCCTGCACTCTAAGTGGGACAGAGACAGAGACTAGTGCGCATGGAGGGATAACAAAGATCCCTCCCTTAAAGCACAACTCTGGGTGCTGCCCTGTTTGTTGTCCCTCCTTGTGCACTAGTCTCTGTCCTGCTTAGAGTGCAGGGATCCCCGGCCCCATAGCAGGCTCCTGATGCTGATCCAGGGGATGGGGGGGCGGGGAGTCCCTGCTCTTCTGTGAATTCTCTTATGCGTTAGGGTGCCAAGGACAAATTCTTCCCATTTGTTGGGATGGCTCTCTGCCTCATTGTAGCTGCTCTGCACCCCCAGTTCTCTCTATGTGGTGATCACAAAGGGAAGAGGGAGGATCTGTCCATCCTTCTAACAGAGACAGCACTGAACAACCAAACCTCCCCCAGCTGAATGGACCCCCCCCCCCAATCAGGCTTCCCCCTGCCTACTTCCCCCCTCCCAGGCTGTAGATCCAACCTGCATGGAGTGTCATTTTGTTAGAAAATTCCCCCACCACCTCTTTCTAGGCTTGTTAGTCTCCCATTTGGGAGAATGGAAGGATCCCCTGGAAGAAGAACTTTGTTTACAAGGCAGCAACATTCCCTGCAAAGGAGAGGACAGTGGAGGGGACTCTTCCCCCACCCGTGTAGCAGTGTTGCGGGGCTACAACTGAGCTGTTTAAAAAGGTGGTGCTGGTGGTGCAAGAGAGACTCCTCCAGGACTCGGGAGCAAGGCTCCTGGCTCCCATGGATGCCGTATATGCCTGGAACCGTCACTGATTGCTGATTGCTGCCGGCCCCCTCCCAAGGCAGGGCATGGGTGCAAATGTGCCCACTGCCTCACCCCATGGTGGCTACGCCCCTGCAGCGGACTCTGAAGCAGGTAGTCAGAGTCACCCTAAGTTCGTTTGTTCATTCATTCATTCATTCATTCATTCATTCATTCAATGATCTATTATTCAACATCACGGTGCATCAGGGACTCGCACTCAGTGGCAGAAGGTGGCATAAAACCTCTTGTGTTCACAAACTGCAGACATGCCGCATCTGCAGATGCTGGCAGCAGGTAATGCGGAATCACAAAAATATCGAGGGGAAGTCAGCGGCAAGACACATTAAGTGCCGAGTTCTCGGAATGGAATGGCCATGCAGTAACAGCTGCTGCCGCTTCAGCCCTACAACAGAGTCAATTAAAGGAAAGATGAGTGTCAAAGATGAAGCCCAAGCTATGGGCTTTGGGAACAGGATGAATGGTGGCTCCATTGATGCGGATGGACAGGGAAGCAAGAGAGGAAGAGGAGGGAGGAAAAATAAGGAGTTCAGTCTTAGCCATGTTGAGCTTGCGCTGGCGTTGGGACATCCAGGCAGAGATGTCAGTGTGACAGTAGATGAGGTGTGAATGGACAGAAGGGGAGAGAGAGATATTAGAGAGGTAGAGGTGGGTGTCATCAGCATAGAGATGATATTGGAAGCTGTGGGAGGCAATGAGTTTGCCAAGGGAAAGGGTGTAGATAGAGAAGAGGAGAGGGCCAAGGATAGAGCCTTTAGGAACCCCAACTTAAAGGGGGAGGGGGGAGGAGCTGGAATTTCAAAGAGATACATTAAAGGAGCAGTCAGAGAGGTAGGAGGAGAACCAGTCAAGGACAGAGCCACAGAAGCCCAAGGAACGAAATGAGTCCAGTAGGAATGAGTCGTCGACAGTGTCAAAGGCAGTAGAGAGGTCAAGGAGAACAAGAATGGAGAAGAGGCGCTTAGATTTAGCAACAAGTAGATCATTGGTGATCTTGGCAAGGGTAGTTTCCGTGGAGTGAAGGGGGCAGAAGCCAGATTGGAGAGGGTCCAGGGAGGAATTGGCAGAGAGGAGGTCCATACCCCCTTTCTCACCAGGGGGCCATGGCATAACCCTCCCCCCCTCCCCTGCCCCCTTCACACCAGGGGGCTGTGGCATAACCCTCATTCCCCTTCCCTCTCCATCCCATCCCTCCATAATAATAATTCTCAATCTCTCACACAAAAACTCTAAACATTAACTTCAAGGCTTTTCATTATCAGCTCCTCAATGGCTATATATCAGAGACATCCGCATTACCTACTTGTGCATTGCCTGTTGGTAGCTACTGCCCCCAGACCTTCTGGGCTTCTTGTATAGGTGACACCTGGGAAAGGGGAGAGCCAGATGTCATCAATTCCCAGCAGCACACAAACACTTCTAAGCCCCACTCAGTCTCTGCACCACCCTCCAAGCCTCTGATACCACCTGGTATAAGATGGAATTTATACAGTAATTGCATAGTTATACTGTGGTGTCCAGAAAATGCACCTGTTGTGTGGAATAATCTCGTCTCTGGTTAATATGAATTTATTTATTTGTTTATAATTTGTTTATAATCTATTTGTTTTTAATTTGGCACTATGTGTGCCAAATTTTTGAAAGATTGGATAAAGGAAACCAATGTTATAAGCAATTGAATGTTGTGTTTTTAAGAAAAGCTGCATACACATTCATGGCTACACCTTCTTAATCTTCCATCAAAATTGCATGAACCCTAGCAAGCTTATGTCGGTCCCCAAAGATTACCAATTCTACCAAATTTCAGAAAGATTGGATAAAGGGTCCTGATGTTATAAGCCATTTAGTTTAAAATGCATCTCTGGCTGTAATATTTTTATATTCCATCCTCTTTACAAGACATTTGGTTGGAAGTTCTCCAACAGCTTCCCTGTCATGTCGAATAAACTACAGGACAATTTTGTAAAGGGTCCCAATTTTATAATCAATTAAAGTTGTTCCCTTGAAGACCATTATTCAGATAGCAGTGCATGCGGTGCCAATCACTGGCATGGCAGGGGGATGGAGGATGTAGGAGGGAGGATAGGGAGCAATCCAACAGACTGACAGACACATTAACTGGCCAATGACTGCATGCTTCCAGCTTTACAGGACCAATCACTGGTAGCTTCGAGGTGGGCATAGAGGGTGGCCCTGAGGCGGGCACAGAAGGGACATAATTGGGACTTTGGGGATAGCATCCCAGAAGTCAGAACACATAATTTACACATCTAGGCTGGACAATTATTATCACAATCACATCCTGCAGCACTGTGACAAGGACATTAGAGAATCTCTATTAGCTCTTGCCTAAACAGATGCTTTCAACTTCCCTTTAACAAGTGGGGGAGAGATGTTGGGATGGTCACAGCACAGAATGAAGATATTTGGCTGACATTTCTGCTGGCCAGTTAGCATCACAAACATATTTTATACCACAGTGGCACGTAAGAGAATCCCTGGCATAGACTCATTCTCTGCATATGCTGTGAGGCTTATAAAATTGGGAACCTTTATCACATATTTCCAATATTTGGCAGAGATGGTCATGAAAGTGTGATATACAGCCCTGCCAAATTTGGCATACACTGATTTGACTACAAAGATGTTAAAGTCAGGCAATTATTTATAAGTTAATTGCTTATACCACCAGGACCCTTTATCCAATCCTTCTGAAAGTTGGCATAGCTAGTAAATGTGTGGAGGGGTATAAAATTGTCAAGTTGCATCCACGTTAGCTTGGAGACAAAGACATTACATCCAGGAATGTGTATGCAGATGTTTGCAAAATAACATAATTCAACTGCTTATAAAATTGGATTCCTTTATCCAAGCTTTCTGAACTTTGGTACACATGCAAACTTCCATTGAAGATAAAATCCCCAGGTTTCATCCAAATATAATTAAAAAAATATATTACAGTCAAAAATGTGTTTTCCATTGAAACCAACAGAAATAAAAAATGAAAACAGAAACAAAAATGAAAGTTTTAAATATGAAAATGAAAAATGAAAAATAATAATGACATGACCCCTGGTGCACATCTCTAGAGCCAAAGGCTCATGTCACTCCCACTGTGGGAGCAGGGTTGGGGGTGGTCATAGACCTCAAGAGGAGGGGAACATGAATTGACCTCACTAGAAATTCTGATTCTGTAGGGGTTCCTCTTACAAGGAGCTCTGGAGAACAGGAAAGGGCAAGTCATTGGACACCACATGATGGGATGGGAGAAGTGCTGCTGGAGCAGTGGTCCAGATGCTTCTGGAATGGCCTGTGTGCTGCTAGAGAGGAATCTCGGGAGGCAGGCTGACCAAGGCCACCTGCACCCCCCAGGCAGCAGGTGGGAGACCATGGCCAGTGGCAGCACCAGGTGCTCCCAATCCCAAGCGGGTGGACGAGGCATGAGAGAGAGTGCAGGTACCTTCCACAGCAATGGCATCTGCAGCTTCCACACTTGGGTCTGTCACTGTCCAGCAGGGGCAGAGAGGAAAGCCGGAGTCTCTTGGGCTGCATCACTGAGCTGGTGGGACGAGGTCAGAGTGACCTGCAGGGAACGGGCCACTGCAGGGTGTGTGGCCTTCACCACCCCTGGGGCGGGGGAATAGGACCAGAATGCCTCAGGGGAGGAATACGGCCCTCATGAGGTGGGGCCAAGCCAGGGGGCTTGGTTTCATTATCATGTCCCTTCCCCAGAGGTGCGGCAATAGACTAGCTGGTGGAGCCCATGGCAGTTCTATGTGTAGGTGGGGGTTCAGTTAACATTTCATGTTGTGGGGGTACAGTTAGCATTTCACATTGGTTAAAGTACACTTTAGCTTATTAAGGAAGACTTCTTGTTAAGAGATGTGGGAAATGCAATCCTACACTAGGGCTGGGTGTGGCCATTGTAGGGGCACATCCCAGGAAGTTGGCGTTCAGAAGACTCCTGAGGACTAACGTGGTCATGGGCCCTCACATCTTTCTTATACCTTCAGTCCCAATGGGAGGAAAACCAGCACCTCGGCATCCAGGGGCTCTGACTGAGGGGGAGGTGACCTTAGGCTGTCTCTTGAATTGGACTGGGACCTGAGCGTGCCTCAGGCAACCCATTGTGTAATTGTTCTATTGTTAGTTATATCTGGACCCAGCTTGGATAGGGGTAAGTTCTCCCCCCTACCCCCAGTATAACGTGAATTGCCAATACAAAATGTGGACATTAAAATTCAACAGTGCATCCTTGTCTCCTTCCAGTATATGGCAACAAACTAAACATGTTCATTTGATGCACTCAGGAAAGTCGGCACATGCTGAGTACCAGAAAGAGCATCATTTCACAGAGGGAATATTTGTACAAGACATCCCTTCTATGGACTCTTGACTCCTGGCTTAAGATTCAGTCATAATGTATCCCTCAGACTTTGAGTTACACAGCCTCACACTTTTCTGTCAGGTCTCCTTCTTCATTATAATTTATTATTTGCATTGACCTCCCCCACCACCACTCCACCCCATCAATGTCTCCTTATAGTCGGTATCTTAGTAATTTACTGCCAGTATTAACATTTGCATATGCATGAAACTCTCCTACCTTCATCACTTCATGCAATTTTTAATGATCACTCGTTGTGATCTACCATTCTATTGTTATCATCTCCTATACCGGTAATGTAATTACCTGCTTTTAATTAACATTATTAAAAAATAAGTTGGGAAGACAATTAAAAAGGAGGAAGATAAAGCATAGAAAGTTGGAATAGCTTCTCCATTCTCTGAAGGTTTGTGCGAGTGTCTCTGGAATACATTTTGCCAACTTTCCACCAAGTGTATGGGTGGAAAAAGGCACGGTAATGAGATCTGGACCTAAAGCTCTCAATAAAAGACAAAATGAAATGGCATTTTATAGACCAATTCCTTCCTGAGTCTTTTCAATTCTCTCCCAGCAGATCCTCCAGGTGTTTGCTTGGGCCATCTATCTACCGCCCCTGACTAAATGCATTCTTCACCCATTAAAGTCCATAGAAGCAGAGCTATTGACTAAAGCGAAGAGAGAATTTCACTCTTTCTCCCTTTATGTACAGAGAGTGACAGAAAGCCTAGAATGGGCAAAAGAAGAGACAAATGGGAAAGTGGAATGCAGGTAGAGATAGGGATACATTCACAAAGTTGAGAAGAACTTAGCTTTGTTACAAATGGGAAGGGGCCCTTATTTATTTATTTATTTATTTATTTAATTCCATTTATATGCCCTTGAATCATAGGATGTGTTAGAGTGCTGTAGAACATGATGTTTACCACTCATAGGGTAAAAACAAACATGGCAGTTACCCACTCTGGCCCGCTTTGGCCTGATTTAACCTGTTTGCCACTGACACATTCATTATCAGGCCACCAGATGTTCACATGGACTGGCAGCTATAGCCCAGGCTCTCACCTCGACAAATGGCAGCAATCCAATCAGGGCAAAGAGGGCCAGAGTGTCTTCATTTTATTTATTTTCATATTTTACAACATTTGAAAACAAATAATTTTATAAAATTTAACATTTAAAATAACCCAATAGCAAAAACAATTAAAAAACCACCCTAGCCCAACCCACCCATCCCGACTCCCTCGTCAAAGGACTAGTGGAAAAGCCAGGTCTTACACTGTCTATGGAAAGAGGGGAGCCTGACGGATCTCCAATGGGAGGGAGTTCCACAGCTGCGGAGGAGCCACTGAGAATGCCCTCATCATGGTCTACACCTGGGAAACCTGGGGAACCTCAAGGAGGGTGCCCCCCACCCCGCTGACCACAGAGGTTGATCCAGAATTTGTAGAGTGAGGCTGTCCTTCAGATAAGTGGGGACCAGGCCGTTTAGGGCTTTAAAGGTCAAAACTAAAACCTTGAATTGGATCCAGAAGACTATCGGAAGCCAGTGCAGAGAACGGAGCACCAGAGTAATATGCTCACGACGACTCGTCCCCTTAAGAACATGGGCTGCCGCATTCTGCACCAGATGCAGTCTCTGGATCATCACCAAGGTTAGTCCCACGTAGAGCGTGTTACAGTAGTCCAGCCTCGAGGTAATAAAAGCATGGATGATTGTGGCAAGGTCAGAGTTCAAGGCATATGACCTAGGCCGTCATGCCAGCTGTAATTGGCAAAATGTGCCCTTTGCCACAGCCACCACCTGGGCATCCAGGTGGAACTGCAGATCTAGGAGCACCCCCAGGCTATGGACCTGAGATACCAGGGGAGGATGAACCCCATCAACGATGGGAGCCATCACTCTCCCAGATTTCCCCACAACCATCACCTTCATTTTCTTGGGATTTAACTTCAAGTGGCTCACCCTCATCCAGTCCCCCCACCACTGTCAAATATCAGGTAAGCAGCGAGACTACCAGGCTTGGGTCTGATGAAAAAGAGAGATGTAGTTGGGGGTCAACAGCATATTGATGACACCTTACACCAAACCCTCTGACGACCTCCCCCAAAAGCTGCATATGCACGTTGAACAGGAGAGGGGATAAGATGGAACTTTGCGGGACTCCACATGTGAGGCCCTGGAGAGAAGATGAACAATCACCCAGTACCACTCATTGAGTTTTCACAGCCAGGAAGGAGTGGCACTATTCAAGAACAGTCCCACCCACTCCAGCCTGGTCCCACAACCGAGTCACCAGCCAGGGCCCCCCAGGGTTTGTGAGGCCATATGCAAAGTCTTGGTGCAGGACCTAATTTGCACAATTAGGTCCCACCTAATTATGCAAATGTTTAAATTTACATAAGATTTACTCCCTCTGGACAGGAAGGATTCCCATTCTCCATCACTCCGCGCAACCATGGAGAAGTATGGCCTCCCCATCCTTCTCCCCTCCCCGGTTTTGAACCCCTTGGCTGCCTTAGCTGGCTCTCAACAAAGTGGCCATAGACAACCATGGTCTCCCAATGCTTCGCCCACCCACCTCCCCAGCCGAGTGTCTACCACCACTTCCTAGGAGTGATTGCACTGCAGGGGCATCCGGGCGGGCAGTGAGGCAGGCACAGAGAGACTGATTACGTCCACTGCCTTACTGGAGGAGGGGGTGGGCTTAGCCGGCCCACCCATAACGATTTAATTTGTGCCCCTGGGGTAGCGTGAATTAATTATATGGGGAGTGTGTGCAAATGAACTGGTTATGGGGTGCGGGTTTAAAGACAGTATTCCTGTTAGCAATAACTTCATTAAGAAATGTTAGTGAAATAGCAGCCATAATAATCTCAGAACCATATTTTCAGATTTATTGTCCAAGATAGAATAGATATTGCTTTACATCCTAAATTCCTACCTAAGATAGTATAAGTAAGACAGTTATGAGAATATGGCCCTTTTTACATGGGCCTCTCCCACCCATGAACACGCAGATTTCTGTGTGTTCATGGGTGGGGGAGCCCCGTGTAAACGGTGCGGTGCACGCACCCATGGTGAGTGGAGGTGTGTGCACACCCACCTAACATGCATCCCCACTCACACACACACCCACTCATTCCAATGCACGGAGCAACTGGGGGAAATGGGTGTGGATGAGTGGGGGGGTGAATGGGGATGCGTGTGCAGCCATGTGCATGCCCCACCCGTGCACTGGCGCACCCACGGACCCCTCCAGCCAGCGAAGTCATGTAAAATAACCCGTGTGAAGAGCCACTTGAAGAAGAACAGAAGGTTGCTACCTTGTAAACAAGGTTCTTTGAGATGGTTCTCAACATTCTCACAACACCCACCCTTCCAGCCCTGCATATAATTTTTTTCTTATATTCCTAGAAATGGTTGGAAGGAACTGTCATTCAGAGCGGGAGAGTACTTTTTATACTAGAGGTGCTTGAGACCATCATGTGGTCTGTTGTTTGAATAGGGTGAGCATGCATAACCCAGTTGTGAGAATGTTCTGAGCTATCTTGAAGAACCTTCTTTACAAGGTAATAACCTTCTGATCATGCACATGGGGAGGAGTTGTTTGTAGACAAACAGCTTTATCTCCCAGTCTGATTGTTTTCCTGGTATCCCGCTGCTGCTGCTGCTGCTACTGCTGCTTCTGGAGCACTACTAGGAGGCAGAGGCAGGTGAGGGATGGGGACTGGAGCCATGGAGGGGAGGCAGAAGAAGTTATTGGGGGAGAAGCTGGCTGCAGCCTGCTGCCCAGCCATGCAAGTGCAGGACCCCAGCTAGCCTCAGGGCCATATGCGACTGCACGTGTGCCACACACTTGTGGCACATCCCTGTCACCAGCAACTCATGATCAACTATATCAAATGCAGCCGAGAGATTTAATAGAATCAAGAGGGTCCAATAACTCTGGTCCAATTCTTGTGAGAGGTCATCAACGAAGGCCACAAGCACAGTCTCAGTGCCATAGCCCAGATGAAATCCAGACTGTGTGGGATCCAGGAAACTGAATGGGTCCAGATGCTCCTGAAGCTAACAAGCCACCACCTGTTCAATAATCTTCCTTAAAAATTGGAGGTTAGAGACCAGTCGATAACTGGCCAGGGCATGAACGTCCAATGATGGTATTTTGAGCAGGGGAAGCCCCACCACCTCTTTGAGACAGTCCAGCACTGTGCCTCCCCTAAGGGAGGCATTGATTATCCCAGCCAGCAATGGCCCCAAATTCTCCCAGCTGACTTTAACCAGTCAGGATGAGCATAGATCTAATTCACAATAAGTGGCTCAAACAAACTGTGCCAAGAACATCCCCGCATTAGAAGGTGACACATATTGAAATTCATCCCATAAAATAGGACAAGATGGGGCTTCGACTGCCTCTGGTTCCCCACTGTTATAAGTGCAGTGTAGAAACCGTGGTGGATTGAGCGATTTTATCTGCAAAAAAGTCCACAAATAAGTCACAGCGAGCATTAGATGACTCTGCATCCAAGTGGAGGGAGGCCAAACTGACTAGCCTCTTCACTACCGAAAAAATCTCAGCCGGACAGAACTTAGTGGATGCAATGAGGACAGCAAAGGAAGCCTTCTTTGCTGACCGCACTGCCACACCACGTTTATACATCTGTTCCCATTGGACTGGATCGAGGCTGGCATGGCCAGGCAGCCGTCATAAGTCGCCATGGCAGCCCTTGATGGTGTTGGTGGGGCTTTGGGTGGGATTGGGCAATCATATGTTCTTGCATCTCTCCCACCCCTCCCCCCAGGTCATGAATGTTTGTTCCACATCCTCATGCCTATGCACCCCACAGCCCAGGGGATTGACAGGTTTGGTTTGTGCAGCAGACCGAGTGTATTGACATGGGAGTTCGGGGTCAGGCCAGGTTGTTTGCTTGCCACACGTGGCTCTTCTGCATGCGTACACGTGTGTGCATGTATTGCACGTGCATCCTGTGTGCATTGTGCATTCGTCATGAATGCATTGCATGGATGGGCAGCACACACAGGGCATAGGATTATGTCCATTGTCCATGGTGGCTTCCTGACCTAAACTGGGCTAGGTTGCTAACATGGTGAACACATGTTTGGTTTTAACCATCATCTCCAGGGGCAGCCTCACCAATTTGCCTCTGTTTTACCCAGGAGTGTCATTTTTATGATGAGATGCGACTAAGGTGATGAGAGGGAAAGGTATCCTGGATCTTTTTCATATTTCATCCCCAAGCAATTGTTTTACACTATTAAATACTATTCATTTATCTTAAGAAACAGAGAGGGAACAGAGATCACCTTTTCTGTCCTTATATAAGGTCGCATCAAACTTCTATTTATTTAGGTTATGAATAGAACTGAATTGATTAATTGTATGATAATGGGCAAGTGTAGATTTGCAGCAACTGATCCACACTGACAAATATTCTGTTGCTAGGCATTATTACTTATTTATGTCAAAATTAAACTGATTAATTGAATTACTAATTTACTACATTACGGTGTTGTGCATTTTGTCATTTTACTCTTGCAACTTTTCCCCATTCGATCCGCAGTTACTGGCTAGTTCCATTTGCCCATAATTCCTTTTTGTTTACATCCCAGATGCTGATTCCAAGTTCAACTCAGTTTCGCATTGGATACCTGGTTCTAACCTCCTGGATGTAGTTTTACTATTGGTCCAGGTGTAAACTTAAAATGACAGCACACAGAAAAGGGACCAATTGGTTATACAGTAAATTGGTTCTGTGGTAACGGCAAAATGGTATTAACTGGCATTTGCGTTAATGGGTACACGATTACCAATCAGTTAACTGATTAACTAGTCGGTGTTTCAGTTACTAACCAACGTTATGGAATTAAATATCCATTTCAACTCTAATTATGAACAGACCAATATAAGTATTTCTGTATCTCTCGGCAATAAAGCAGTCCACAGAAAATGGAGAGCGCCTCTGGCCACGCTACGTTCCTACGGTACAAACAGTGAAGATCTCTAAAGGTCTAGTTTCTCTGTCTCCAAAATCATAATCCAGGCTGTTGTCATAGTTTAATGATAGTGTTGACAATCTACTTGATTAACTGGTTAATCCAGACAATGTAGGGACCGTCTGGAATAGAGGAGAAATTTGTACCCACAAAAGCAGATATACAAATTTTAACATAAATAAAATTTGGGTTACTTTTCAGTGTGTGAAATGCTATCTATCTATCTATCTATCTATCTATCTATCTATCTATCTATCTATTTTGATTTCTACCCCGCCCTTCACAAATGGCTCAGGACGGCTTACAAAAGAAATAAAAACAATAGATATAACACAGCATAAAAAATCACAACCTTTCCCCTTCCCCGTCCCAACTCCACCACAGTCCCAATCCTCCACCCAACTACCCCCTCACCTTCCTACCCCAGTCCCCCACCAAAAACCCCCCAATCCCTATCCCTGCCCGCCAAATTCCCTAACAAATAATAAGGTCTTACACCGCCTCCGGAGGATTCTCGGGCTTTGACTCAAATGAACCTCTGGGGGAAGGGAGTTCCATAACATTGGGACAGCAACCGAGAACACCCCTTAACGAACCCTTGTTGTATGAGCAAAGCTAACAGATGGTACCCACAGGTAGGTGCTCCCAAGGGCAGCAGTAGGGCATAGAAGCCAGCCTCTCAGTGCACCACCTCCAGAAGGGGAATGGACCAGTTAGGTTGGTCCATCCTCGGAGGCTGATGGAACCTCAGCGGTCCCAAGAGGTCCTGAGGGATTTAACCTTGGACTTGGACTGTCACTCTGTTGATGAGCTAGTCCAGCATTGGAACAGCTTGCTGGAGGAGGCCATTGACAGGGTGGCTCTGAGATGCCCTCTGCCTCTGTCTCATCACTGCAGGACCCCTTGGTTTACTGTGGGGCTGTGGTGTATGAAGCAGGTAGGCAGGAGGCTGGAGCGATTCTGGCATCTGACTTAATCTGACTCTGACCGACTTCTCCATAGGGCCCACTTGCGGTCCTATGTTGAGGCTGTGAGGACAGCAAGGAAGGAGTTCCTTGCTTCCCTCATAGCGTCTGCAAAGTCATGCCCGGTGGAGCTGTTTCATGTGGTGCGGCCTCCCTTCGCCTGTACAGGGACTTGTCTCAGACCAGCTACAAGGATTTTGTCACCTACTTTGCAGACAAGATCACTCGGATTCAGAGCAACTTTGATGCTGGGTCAGGGACAGTGGGTAGAGAGCATGAGAAGACGGAGGCCCCGTCTGGTCCAGCTTTGTGGGGGGAGTTTCAGGAAGTGATGCCAGCCAATGCGGTGGATGTCTTGGAGTCTATGAGAACCACCAGTTGTGAACTTGATCCGTGCCCGTCCTGATTGGTGAAAGCCTCCAGGGAGACATTGGGGATGGTGTTGGCAAGGGTGGTTAATGCATCCCTGCAGCAGGGGAGGCTGTCACCTAGCCTCAAGGAGGCTGTGGTGCTCCCCCTGCTGAAGAAACCACCACTGGATGTGGACGCACTCACCAGCTACCAACCTTTCTCTAACCTTCCCTTTTTAGGGAAGGTTATTGAGCGGGCGGTGGCGATCCAGCTCCAGGCGCATCTAGATAGCATTGGTTTCCTGGACCCTTTTCAATCTGGGTTCTGCCCTGGCTATGGTACCGAGACAGCATTGGTGCCTTGGTCAACGATCTCCACTGGGAGATGGACGCAGGATGTTCGACATTTCTCATCCTGCTAGATCTCTCGGTGGCTTTTGACACTGTGGACCATGGGCTGCTATTGAGATGGCTGTGTGACCTGGGGGTCTGGACGGGAGTGTTCTTGAATGGTTCCGCTCATTCCTCTTGGGGAGAAGCCAGCGGACAGTGTTGGGAGATGAAACATCTTGCCCCCGTGTTTTATCCTGTGGCGTTCCGCAGGGTTTTATTCTGTTTTCATTATTATTTAATGTATATATTCAGCCCTTGGGGGAGGTTGTGAGAGGGTTCGAGTGCAATGTCACCAATATACTGATGATACTCAGCTGTACCTCTCTTTTTCAGATGACCCAGACCCTGCTGTCTAATGCTATCCCAGTGTTTGGAGGCCATGGTGGAATGGATGTGGCAGAGCAGACTGAAGCTCAACCCCGATAAGACGAAGGTGATGGTGGTGGGTAGAGTGAGGGAGGTGTTGGCCCCCCTGATTGAGGGGGTTTGCCCTCCTATAGCTCACCAGGTTCGGGGACCTGGGGTGGTATTGGATGCAGATCTCTGCTGGAGTGACAGGTGGAGGTGGTGGTGAAGGCCAATTTACACCAGTTATATCTGGTGCGGAGGCTGCGCCTGCACGTCTCCGGCCCAGACCTGGCCTGACTCATCCATGCCTTCGTCACCTCAAGGCTGGACTACTGCAATGTGCTCTACGTGGGGCTGCCCCTGTTCCTGGTTCATAGGCTGCAGCTAGTGAAGAATGCGGTGGCTCCTGTCGGGAACAGGTCATTGGGAGCACATAACACCTATGTTCAGACTCTGCACTGGTTGCAATAGCGTGCCGAGCTAGGTTCAAGGTATTAGTATTGATCTATAAGGCTCTTCACGGTCTGGGTCCCTTGTACCTCAGGCACCACCTCGCCCTCTGTGCCCCAGAGTGACTCCTTCGGTCTGCTGTGGGTACCTTCTTGGAGGTCCCCCGTGTTAAGCACGGGGCCACGATGGAGAGGGCATTCTCGGTGGCTGGGCCACACCTTTGTAATTCCCTACCAGAGGAAACTTACCTGGCCCCAAGCCTTTTAACATTCCTGTGAGTTTGTAAAACCTATCTGTTCATCCAGGTCTTTGGGGAGGGGGATGGTGGGTTACGGGGTTTTATCTCCTTTCCACCCTTATTTATAGTTTTACTGTTGTCCTAGCCCTGTTTTAATTGTTTCTAATATTATGATTGTTTTAATTCATATATGTTTGTATTTTTTATATTATTAAATTGTTAGCTGCCCCGAGGTGTTTTCAGGAGGGGCGGGATATAAATTGATAAAATAAATAAATACATAAATAAATAAATAAATAAAAATAGAAGGACAGGTGGTCTCGCAGATATGTGGGGACCAGACTTTTTAGGGCTTTAAAGGTGAAAACCAGCACCTTGAAAGCTATAGGGAGCCAGTGCATACTTCAGAGCACTGGTGTAATGTGCTCCTTGGCCGGCACCTGGCCACTGAAAGGAGGCAAGCTGCTGTATTCTGTACCAGCTGCAGCTTCCAAAAAGTCATCAAGAGAAGCCCCATGTAGAGCGCATTGCAGTAATTTAGCCTTGTGAGGCTGAAAGCCTGGATGACGCTGGCCAGATTCAAATCAGAAAGAAAAGGCCTCAACCTCCTCACCAGATGGAGTTGGTAAAAAGCCTTCCTTGCTACTGCCACAACCTAACAATCCAGGGAGAGAAAGTGGTCCAGGAGTACTCCAAGGCTGGGAAGCTGACTCAACAGAGGGGGCCAGACCCCATCAATAATAGGAGTCCCAATCCCATCCAGGTCACAAAGTTGGCCAACCATCATCACCTCCATCTTTTCTGGCTTCAGCTTCAGTCAGCTCATCCTCATCCAGTACCCCACCACAGCCAGGCATCGGGTAAGCACCGAGACTACAGGTCCTGGGTCAGATGAAAAAGAGAGGCAGAGCTGAGTGCTATCAGCATACTTAACCCAAACCTCTGAATGACCTTGCCCATCAGCCTCATGTACATGTTAAACAAGAGGAGAGACTGAATAGAATTCTGCAGGACCCCACAGGGGAGGTCCCGAGAGGATGATGAGCAATCACACATCACCACTCTCTTGGACCTCCCTGACAGGAAGGTACCCATGTACGTTTTGGGTATTTGTGTACCCAAAATACCAAAATACTGTTTTTGTCCAAATTTTTCAACTTCCAGTCCTCTTTTTCAGGAATTTGGGGGTATGCCGGGGGTCAGGTAAATTTGAGTACTTGAAAACCAGAACACTGAAATTTAGGTTTTTCGGATGCTTGAACAGTATTCAGTTATTCATCTGGATACCCAAAATGTTACCCCAAAAAGTGGGTGTTAGGGATGGGTGAACAGATCGCAGTTCGGGTTCGGCCGTTCGGTTCGGCTGCTTTCGGTTCGTCTGTTCAGTTCGGCAGTTTGGTTTGGCTGCGTTCGGTTCGGCCGTTCGGTTCGGCAGTTCGGCTAGTTTACCGAGTTCGGGTTCGGCTGTTTGGTTTGGTCATCCGAACAGGCCGTTCGGTTAGGCCGTTCGGCGGTTCAGTTCGGCCGTTTGGCCATTCGGGAAATGTTGTTATGCGTGTTTTTTGGTTTTTTATATGGTTTTTTGGTTTTTTATTGGGGTTTTTTAATTATTTTTTTTATCTAATATTATATCTATCTATCTAGCTACACTAAATCTAACTGTTATTAACTATTCTAAATGCTATGAACTAAATGGATTATCTAATAAGTACACAGACCTACTCCTACAAACACTAAAACTAAATCACTAATGCTATCTCTATCACTAAGCTAACTCCTAGAACCTGTCTCTTATACACATCTAGATGTGTATAAGAGACAGTCCTCATCCAGTACCAAATATATATATATGTTAAACAAGATGGATATATATGGATATATATACATCCCATATATATGGGATGGGGGGGAATCACAAACAGAAGAGGAGTCTGTAGTGAAATACATACATTACATACTCAATGAGTCTGTACAGTGCATAACACAAGGTTTCAGTTTATGATTTAAGTTTCATTTCATTACAAAACTGAAATGAAACTTAAAGCAATCTAGAAATCCTACTCAACGCCTGCTGTTCAGGAACAGTGACTAGCTCAGAAGGTGTTGGGAAGTGGGGAGGCAGATAATTAGTTTCGTTTCTTGCAAGCCTCTCCACCCCTGGTGCCTGGTCTGCTCCTCAGTGACTGACTACACCTCCCTGTCATGTTTGACCTTCCAGTGAACCTTTTTTTGCCACCCAAACTCACCCAAACACGATCCGAACTGACCGAACTGTTCGGCCATTTTGCCGTTCGGTGTTCGTTTTGTTCAGTATGTTCACGTTCGGGTTCATGTTCGAGTTCGGTCATCCGAACAGGCCGAGTTCGGGCCAAAATCCACACTGCTGAACCACGTTCACCCATCCCTAGTGGGTGTTACCTATTTCAGCTCTAGTTTGGAAGCTTTAGGAACTTTACAGCCCTCTCACAGAACAGAAGAAGTAGAAAGTAACCAAAATGTTTCCCTTAATATTGCAAAGAGAAATCCCAGTAAAACAGAGATGTACCTGTCATAGAGACAGGAGGGACATTTGTCCTGGGGATTCAACTGGGTAGGGGGTCAACAGGGCCTAAGGTAGTGGGGGACAAAAATCATGTCCTGTTGTGGTGCAGCTGGGCGGAGACTGAGCTGAGTGGTAGTGGAAACCTAGCAAGCAGCACAGAACAGAGCAGATGCCGCTGGTGGCACAAGGTAAGCAGCAAACCCACAGCCTCTAAGCCTCCGGGGGGAGGAAGAAGGGGAGGGAACAAAACTGTACTTAAGGGCGGGCAACTAGGGTGGCATATTCTTTGGGGGGGGCATTTTTGGAGGGAAATTGAGACTTCTGTTTTTAGCCTGTGCCCTCTCCCCCTCACTACGTCCGCAACTGCACTACCTCACCCACGAGGGCAGCAGCCTGGAGGTGGAGGGAGGAACTCCCCCCCAATCTATCCCCACCTGGAGAAGCCCTGTTCTTCCCCCAAGCCACGCATACATATCCCGCAAACATGCTCTGCAGTGGTACCAAGTGTGAAGGAAGAGACTCTGCTTCTCTTCTGGGCCCTGCCATTGTCTCCCTCCCTACCTCAGACGGCACCCCACACACGCACAACATGTGTGCACTGGGTTGCCTTTGGGGCACTAAAGTCCTTAGTCAGGCCCTGGTATGGGGTGGGACAGGGGAGAGAATGGTGAAGGGAGATAATTCCATTTCTTGCTCCTGGGTCCATTCCAACCTAGCTACACCCCTGCAGTGAACACATTAATTATTTGCCTCTATATGCAATGAATACTCTCCCCTTTGTCACAAATTGTTACAGATACACGAACCCCACACCTCTCCCTTAATGTGTGACATACCCTCTGACTGGCCTTATGATCAGAAGAAAGCTATAGGGATCACCTAGCACTCACTTATGGAGATCCGCCCATAAGTGAGTGCTAGGTGTTCTGATCTTTACATTTCAGCACTGACATCTAATACGGTGTGTTATTTCATGATGACAGTTTTCACAGTATGTATATTTCCGTAATGACAACTATCACAGCATGTATATTTCTGTGATGACAACTAGAATATTACAGTGTGTGGGGGGGTGGGTGGGGGTGTTTCAAAGCTATACTCAGAACTGCATGCCCATTTCGATGATACAGAATGCAGTAAGTGGAATATATCATTCAAATATATTTCCATTCTTAGTTTTCTCTTTATATACATACCTACATATGCAAACTATGCCTCTATCTATAGATCTATATCCACCTTGTTTGACATCCATCAAATTATCTTATCTTAACAAAGCATTCTTGCACAAAGCAATCTCTGGTAACAATGTGTAGAAATGCATGTAATATGAGGGGTTATAATGGCTAACTATTCAGCATGACAATATCAATGAAATCTTTCAACGCATATATTAGGCAGTTAAACACTGCAATCTTCACTTCCTAGTGATATCCAATAAGTAAAGAGAAAACCAAAATCAGCCATGAGAAAAGTAGGGGGAATTCTTTGTTTTCTTGCCAATTTTTTTCCCTTCGTCTTCTTGATGAAAAAAATACTTATTAAGTAGTCGACTGGTGCATTTATATCTCTGTAAAGGGGTGGGGTGGGGGATGAATTCTTTTCTGCTAGCTAGGCAGTTTGCAATAGGATTATATCCAGCTGGTTGCTTGCTATCAGAATCCTCGCTACTGTTGCAAATTAAAAAATAACAGGCGGGTTAGGGAAAAAATAATTAAACATTAAATTGAGGCCTTGGCTATCTACAATTCTTAGAAATGATGCAGTGGAATTGATCTTATAAAATATGAGTTTATTAAGAAAACATATTCACCAGCTGAGACTGAATGTTTCATGTGTGAAAGGAAAGATGTCTAAGTCAAGGAAATCTCATTGTATCGTGGAAGATCTCAGAGATAATGATGAGTGCTGATGTGATGGCTCCCGCTGCTGTCACGGACTGCTCTAGGTAGTGGCGGGAACCGTTGCTTTGGCCTGGACTCAGCCCTGCTACTGAACAAATGTTATGTAGGCCGGGCCGGGGAAAGGGCGGGGAGTTACATGGACATGTGTCCACCCCACCCAGTCCCCATGTTACACAGAATGTCTCCAGGTCCCCGGCTGACAGGTGGCCATGGCAGCCATGGCATCCTCTGCCACTCTGGACCACGGTAAGTACAGCCAGCTATCAGGCATGATAACTATTCGGGTTCGGTCGAATTCTGAACTTCCGAATCGAGTTCGTACATTCAAACCCGGATTTTTTGGCCTTCAGAATTGGTTCAACTTCGACCAAACATTTCGGTCAAATTCGAGTTCTGTTTGAAAGTTGGGTTCACTCCACCGAACTATTTGAGTTCAGTACGAACTCTGAACTTTTGAACCGTGTTCACACATCCCTAATGATGGGCACACACAACAAGAAGGGCCATGGAAACAGCATCAGATTAGAACTGCAACCAGGTACCCGACTTGTCGGGCACCGGACACCTTGGTGGCCCCAATACAAGTGCATTCAGATTGCCGGCATGTTATGCTGTGTACATGCAATTTGCACAAAGGGATTCTAAGAGCATGGGATTGCGGCCATTGAATTTGGAATGCCTGCCTGCATTGAAGCAGCAACTGGTACCCGAACGCCACCCAGTGGGATACCTGAGTTCCTGAGCCCCCAGAGCTGACTCATCTCACCACTGGGCTGTTGCTCTGTAGGTCGGTCGCTGCTTCCTGCTTGCTGCTGCTACCTGGCCAGTGTGCTGCTCAGCTGAGTGAGGAACCTCGCCACTCAGCTTTTTCTAAGCAGAGGGGGCAGCAAAAAGGCCACTCTCCACCTGTGTGAAACCCCTAATAGGTGCCCTGTTCCCAGGGGGACCCCATACGTGGGAGTGCATGCTCCCCTGATATGGGTCCCTCTGGAAACAGGGGACTCATTAGTGGGTGCACACAGGTGGGAAGAGACCTCATTGTTCCCCCACTCAGGAAAAGTCAATTGGAGACATTCCTCACTCAGCTAAGCAGCACGTGGGACAGGGAGCAGCAGGGAGCAGTGACTGACTAGAAGAACAGCACCCCACTAGTGAGGTGAGTGAGCCTGGGGAGCTGCGTGTGCTTGGACTGGAATCCTGGGTATAGGTATAGATGCCCAGAACCCTACTACATCCCTCCCCTCTTGAGGAGAGACGAGTCCCTCAAAATGTGGGCCCGGCTAAACAAAGCAAAATTTTTGTCATACTGGGGTAAGTTTCCCTTACAGAAATACATTTATAAAGGGTAGCGTCACCCTGGCCTGTCTCTCACCTAGGCCTAGGGTTTGCCGCACCGTAAGGTAGGGACTCATGGGTGTTTCTGCTCTATTAATTAGCCCTGGGACTAGGGTGTGGTTACCAGCTCGGTCACCCCCCAGTAACCGTACACCCTTGGAGAATACCACAGGTCTTCTGTCCTCCTGCATCCTCCTCTAGCATTAAGGTTGCCAGCTCACCAGTCCCCTTGCAAACATTTGCTATTTCAGGCCCTCAGAGAGTGGCCAGCCCACCCCACCCCCTCCCCACCACTATGCCTCAGATCTCGGGCCCTTAGCTAAGGCCCCTCCTGAACCCCTTGTCCCTTCCTTGTGCATGGTCAGAACTCCTGCAGAGGCTGCACGTATGTTTTTACCCTCTATCTCTACTCTTTCCACAACATCACCTTTACTGTGTGCACCACAATTTAGGGTAGCCTGGCTCTTCAGGATGGGGTCACTACTACCACCCTGGCACTCCCTGATCAGGCCAGAATGCTTTTCCCTTGGTCAGGCCCTTTTCATATGCCCTATTTGCTGTCAATTCCAACACCACCTCCCAGAGCTCTAGTCCTGGAAATACTTGTCCTGGGTAGGCTTCCCACATTTCCAAAACCTCAGAGTACCCAAGTCTTTTTGCCATTCTGAGGGACAAGCCCTCCACAAATGTCCCACCAGTCCACAATGGTGGCAAGTCTTTGGGGAACCACTCCCCTTGGGTCTCCAATACCTCTGTCCCCAGCATGAAGTTTTTTCTGAGCCAGTGCTAAGGCCTCCTCCTGTTGGTGCTCCTGCTGCAGGTTTAGCTTTTTCCCTGCTCCCTATAGCCTCTCTTGTACGGATGGGCGAATGTGGTTCGGCAGTTCGGAGTTCGGCCCGAACTCGCCCTGTTCGGACGACCGAATTTGAACACGAACACGAATGTGAACATACCGAACAAACCGAACACCGAACAGCAAAATGGCCGAACAGTTCGGTCAGTTCGGATCACGTTCAGATGAGTTCGGGTGGCAAAAAAAGGTTCACTGGAAGGTCAAACATGACAGGGAGGTGTCAGTCACCGAGGAGCAGACTTCCAGGCACCAGGGGTGGAGACGTTTGCAAGAAACAAAACTAATTATCTGCCTCACCCCTCCCAACACCTTCTGAGGTAGACACTGTTCCTGAACAGCAGGCGTTGAGTAGGATTTTTAGATTGCTTTAAGTTTCATTTCAGTTTTGTAATGAAATGAAACTTAAACC
>QEPC01008446.1:3869678-3889901 GCA_003113815.1 Sphenodon punctatus | reverse complement strand
ATATATATATATATATATATCTCCATATTGATATATATATATATATAAATATGGATATGAATATGGGATGGGGGAGAGTTGTAGGAGTTAGCTTAGTGATAGAGATAGCGTTAGTGATTTAGTTTTAGTGTTTGTAGGAGTAGGTCTATGTACTTATTAGATAATCCATTTAGTTCATAGCATTTAGAATAGTTAATAGCAGTTAGATTTAGTGTAGATATATATATATATAATATTAGATAAAAAAGATAAATAAAAAAAGCAAATAAAAAACAAAAGAAAACCATATAAAACCCAATAAAAATCCAAAAAACCATATAAAAAACAAAAACCACCTATAACAACATTTCCCAAATGGCCGAACGGCCGAACCGAACAGCCGAACGGCCTAACCAAACAGCCTGTTCGGACGACCAAACCGAACAGCTGAATCTGAACTCGGCGAACTAGCTGAACTGCCGAACTGAACGGACGAACCGAAGTCAGCCGAACCGAACTGACGAACTGAACAGTCGAACCAAATGCTGCCGAACCAAACGGCCAAACCCGAACCGCGATCTGTTCGCCCATCCCTACTCTCTTGAACCAACTGCCAAAGCCACTCTCTGACCTCCTGTTCCACAGCTTGATGCACATAGTCCCATAGGGCCATCTCCTCATCTTCCTGATCTCTCCACATCTAACTCAACCCCTTTTGTGAGGCAGAGCTTCCAGGCTCCTGCCTCTCCGTGGCCATCGCTCTCTGGAGGAAGAACTCTCTAATCTCACCTGGCTCATCTCATCAAGCTCCTCTCGTCAAGCTCCTACCTTGTGTGGCTCCTGTAGTTCACCTAGCCACACTCCACCCATCTGGGGCCACTTAGGCCGCTTTTAGACAATCACGCTGTGTGCTCGTGCGGGGTTTCAAGAACCCCGCAATGATAGACTACACGTGATGCCGCCGGCAATCGCATGCCTGATATGGCACCGCACATTCTTTTCAAGCCACGAATGACCTACCTCGATCAGGCTCCTGGTCAGTTTGCAGCTTGAAAAGAATGTGCAGCGCCGTATCAGGCGCGTGATTGCCAGCGGCGTCATGTGTCATCGCTCCTCATGGGGGTTTTGAAACCCCGCACCTACGCACAGCGTGATCGTCTAAAAGCGGCCTTAGCCTCACATTGACCCATCTGCTTCACCTTCTCAAAGGGTCAAAAGCTCTTATGCTGCTTTTACATGAGTGGCGGGATGCTGTGCGTTGAAGAACGTGCCCCACGGGGTGTGTTTAGATGTACCGGAAGTAGCCGACTGCTATAGGAATCACCACTCACTCCCAATATCGAGGCTTCCCAAATGTGCCAAAAAGACCACACGAGTGGTGATTCCTATGGCAGCTGGCTACTTCCAGTGCATCTAAATGCACCCCATGAAACTTTTTAGGGAGCACGTTCTTCAACACACTGCATCGTGCCATTCATGTGAAAGCGGCCTTATGGTTTCTTTGCCTGGCAGGGCCAGGTGCTATTCTTTACGGCACCAATGCCTGCACCTTTCTTAGCACTTCCCCACAGTGCGGTCCTCTCTCTAGTATAGGTGCCTGCTTTCTTTTGGACACTGCTACTATGACCCTACTACAAATAATAATAAAATCAGCCTTATAGTTCCCCTTCCCAGGGACATCTCCCACCCATGGATCCTAGCAACAATGTGTCTCCATCTGATTGCATTTAAATTAACCTAATTCCTCTCTTTCCACAGTGTTTTTAGTAATTATTTCTATTGTTTTTTATTCTGAGTTTTCAGTTCTCCTTCACCACCCTCCCCAGGCCCTGGGTCCTTTTCAGTCTCTGTTCCTCTCCCAACTCCTTTCGTATCGTTCTTTAGAAACCCTAACGAACTGAAGCCACTTTTACACATGGCAAAAATGGGTTCTTACAAGTGCTCAAGATAATACCAGATGTTATAAATGCTGGAGGTGTGTAATGTGTGAATGCATTATTCCCCTTTTATGCAGCGAAACCTCATAGCCATGTAAGAGTCACATCTGGTGTGACTTTCAGTCTTAGAAGACTGCGAGATCTCGCTGCATAAAAGGGGAATGGTGCATACACAAATTACAAAACTCCATTATTATTATTATTATTATTATAGGGATCTGTCTCTGATTGTGGATTGTACAGTGCCAGTTCAGTTCGGACGTTCGGTTCGGAAGTCCAAACAGACCGAGTTTGGTCTGAACTCCAAACATCCAAACTGCGTTTGCACATCCCTAGAAGTTGTCCCCCTGAATACCATTATTCAGGTAAATAGCAGCACATGTAATGCCAGTCAGAAGCAGGCACCTGGCATGTCAGGGGGAGGGAGCCTGTAGGAGGGAGGATGTGGAGCAGCCCAAAAAACTGACAGAAACATTGTCTGGCCAATTACTGCATGCTTCCAGCTTAACATGACCAATTGGTGGTGGCTTTGAGGCGAGCATAGGAGGCAGCCCTTAGGTAGGCATAGAAGGGGCATAACTGGGACTTTGTGGATAGCATCTTAGAAAGTAGGAGAGGAGACACACTTTACACATTCAGTCAGGCCAATTATTATCACATGATATTTTTAGACACACATTTCTCCTGGATGTTTGCTGTAACATCCAGAACTTTCTGTGTGTCTAAATCACTCATCCAGATCTTAAACATTCTGATCTTTGAACTTCTGCTTGAAACTTCTCCCAGAACTTTTGTGTGTAAAAGGTTCTCCTGGTAAACTGCTTTGCTCCAGGCAGCTGTGGTCACTTGGTTTCCATGGCAGCCTGTCACGTCTACAGCTGTGGCTACTTTAGGCTGCCTCAGGACAGTGTTTTTGTGAAGAATGCATCCAGGAACTGCCTCAGGGCAGTGTGTGTGTGAAAAATGAATCTGAAACTTACTTGTGGACTTGTAAACCAAGAAGATTGAAACATCCAGAACTTTAACGTGTGTTTACTATTTATTATTATTATTATTATTATTATTATTATTATTATGAAGCATTTATATAGCACAAGCAATGTACCTGGTGCTTTACAAAGTAATTGAATAGACACGGTCCCTGCCCTCGGGCTTACAATCTGAGAGATGGGTGGAGGGATGAAGGAAGGGTAACAGAGGGGGACACAAGGAGTGTAACATTCATGAGGATGCAAGGTCCCGGGTGAACACGCTTGGCTTCGTGGTTCCTGTGGTGAGGATATGAGTACAGAGACCTCAGATAACAAATTGTACCGGATGGAGGGTATCAGCAGGAGTTAGGTGAGGGGAGCAAGAAGTCGGGGAGGGCAGAGCAGAAGAGGTGGGTATTGAGGAGGGATTTGAAGGTACGAAGGCAATGGGCGAGGTGGATGTGGGCAGGGAGGGTTTTCCAGGCATGGGAGGAAACTAGGGAGAAGGGATGAAGGTGGTTAGGGGAGCAGGGGAGGCGTGGGAGGGTGAGAGAGGGGACAGAGGAGGAGTGGAGTTCACAGACTAGAGTACAGAGGGAAATTAGCTCAGAAAGGTAGGGGGGAGCAAGGTTTTAAAGGGCTTTATAGGTGAAGACTAGGAGCTTGTGCAGGATTCGTTCAGGAAGGGGTAGCCGGTGAAGAGAGGAGAGGAGGGGCTGCATGTGATCGAAGTGACGGGCAAGGTGGATGACCCTGGCAGCAGAGTTTTGGATGGAGATAAGGGGAGAAAGGGGAGAGCAGGGGAGGCCAGTGAGAATGAGGTTACAGAAATTGAGGCGAGAGATGACCAGGGTGTGAACAAGTGTTTAGCAGAGAAGACAGAGAGAAAAGGGAGAATCTTAGCAATGCTATGGACAGAGAAGTGACAGGATTTGGCAACAGAATTGATGTAGGGTTTAAAAGAAAGGGGTGAGTTGAAGATGAAGCCTAAGCTACGGGCTTGGGGGACAGGAAGGATGGTGACCCCATCGATGAGGATTGACAGGGAAGAGGGCGAGGAATGATGAGGGGGGAAGATAAGGAGTTCAGTTTTAGTCATGTTGAGCTTGAGTTGACGTTGAGACATCCAGGTAGAGATGTCAGAGAGACAGCTGGTGGGGCGATTTTGAATAGATGGAGAGAGATGGAGTAGAGAGAGTTGAGTGTTTTCAGTGTAAAGGTGATATTGGAAGCCATGGGAGGCAATTAGTTTGCCTAGGGGCAGGGTATAGATAGAGAAGAGGAGAGGGCCAAGGACAGTGCCTTGGGGAACACCACTTGAAGGGAGAAGGAGGTAGAGTTGGCAAGAGACACATTAAAGGAGCGGTCAGAGAGGTAGGAGGAGAACCAGTCAAGTACAGAAGCACGGAACTTTAACGTGTGTCTAAAAATGCCCACAATCACATCTTGCAGCACTGTGACAGAGGACATAAGATAATCTCGACTGACTCTTTCCTAAACAGATGCTTCCGACTTCCCAGTAACAAGTGGGAAGAGATGTTGGAATGGTCGCAGCATAACATGAGGCTATTTGGTTGACATTTCTGTTGGTCAATTGACATCATAAACTGATTCTTATATCACAGTGGGCATTTTTACACACTCCTTAACTTCCGGATTTTTCAATCTTCTGGGTTTACAAGTCCACAAGTAAGTTCCGGATGCATTTTTCACACACACACTGCCCTGAGGCAGTTCCTGGATGCATTCTTCACACATACACTTCCCTGAGGTAGCCTAAAGTAGCTTCAGCTGTATATGTGACTGGCTGCCATGGAAACCAAGTGACCACAGCTGCCTGGAGCAAAGCAGTTTTCCAGGAGAACTTTTTACACACAAAAGTTCTGGGAGAAGATTCACACAGAAGTTCAAAGAGCCAGATGTTTAAGATCTGGGTGAGTGATTTACCACACAGTAAGTTCAGGATGTAACAGCAAAAATGCAGGAGAAATGTGTGTGTAAAAACACCCAGTGACACTTTAGAGAATCCCTGGCATTAGCTTCTTCTCTGCATATGCTGTGCAGGCATATAAAATTGGGGCCCTTCATAACATCTTTCTGATATTTGGCAGGGATGATCTTGAAAGTGTGTGATACAGCCTGTACACTGGTTGAACTAGAAAGATGTTACCATCAGACATACATTTATAAGTTAATTGCGTATACCATTAGGACCCTTTATATAATCCTTCTTAGCGTTGGCACAGATAATAAATATGAGAAGGGGTTTACACTTGCCAAGTTTCATCTACATTAAATATGAGGCAAAGAAGTTACAGCTAAGAATGTATATGAAGATGTTTGCAAAACAATAAAATTCAATTGCTTATACAATTTGATTCCTTTAAACAATCTTTTTGTAGTTTGGTAAAATGTATGACTTCCATTAGAGGTGAAAGTCCTCTTGGTTTCAAAGAAATATAATGAAAAACAAAAAAGCTACAGCCGAAAACATGTTTTCCATTGAAAGCAACAGAAATCGAAAACGAAAGCAGAAACGAAAAGGAAATGTTGATATTTTTGAAAATGAAAAGGGACGATGTTAATAATGAAAACAAAAAATGACATGGGTCCCTTGTGCACACCTCTAATGGAGGTATGCTCCCGAAATCCTTGCACTGCCCACCTGTGCACCCGCATGGAGCACCCCGGGTTTTTCCCTGTTGCTCCATGTGGGGGAATGGGTGGGTTGTGGGTGGCTGTGGGTGCACATCCATCCTCCATTGTGTGAATAACCCCCTTCACTGGAAGTGCTCTGGCACTCCACCCAGAGTATGCAGAACCTGGGAGGCGGGTCTGCCTAAAAATGATACGGATGGGCAAAAAGAACGCCGTTCGAATGTTCGGACATTCGGACGTTCGGTTCGAAACCCGAGTTGGGATTCGGCTGTTCAGTTAGGCGGAATTCGGTTTGGCCAATCTCGGCCGAACATTTCAAAAAGTGCTATTGGTACCAAAACCAAAACCAATTTTTTTTTCAGTATCAGTATTTTTGGCCCTGAAACCACCCCTCATGTCCACCCCTGGTGCCAGGAAGTCTGCTCCTCGGCTGCCTCCCCCTTACAGTCATGTTTTTCCTGTCCAAAGTTATGTTTTTCCCTACCCCGAACTCATCTGAACTTTTCCGAACTGTTTGGCCGTTCGAACGTTCAGTTCGGAAGTTTGGTTCGGTCATCCGAACAGACTGAGTTCGGGTCTAACTCTGAACTTCCGAACAGCGTTAGCACATCCCTAAAAAATTACCTCTGTTGCCAGAGCCTGCAATAGCATCAACACATGGTAAATGTATGCCCATGCAGATGCCTTTGCAAATTTGGAGTCTTGGCTCACCTGACTGGAAGGGATTATGCATGTTTTTGTTTATCCTTCTACATGAGTCGGAGGCTGTGAACTAGGCTAGGCTTCTTTGACAATGATGTCGAAGAAGGGAGATTGTAATACCTACTCTCACCCTTTTCTGTCGGTACATTGCTGGTGTACGGTTGTGGAGTCACTGGATGTAGCATATGGATGGGGCAGTGCACTAGTGTTCCCTGATGATAGCCTCCCACCACTACCTCTTCAATATTTAAAACAGAAGTTAGCCAACTGACCGCCTTCCACTAAGAGATGCAAAGAAGACTGACTGAATCTTGAATACAAGTATTACACTTCAGTTGAAGAACAATAAATAATTTGCTTCACTCAAGATGGGTGCAGTGGGTAGCACATTTGTTACTCGCGTGTAATACTTGTATTTTGAAGCACCCCAGTAGGCACCTAATGGGTTTACCTGGCCCCCATTGGGAGCCCAGATACCAGAAAAGGCAAGTCTTTCCAGAACTTACTGGAATTCCCTGGGAAGCTCTTGCCCCTGCATGATCCCTGGGCTGACTCAACCACCTGGTTGCACTGCTGCCCATTTTTTTGAGTACTCTCTTTCAGTTCTATACCCAAGGCACAGCTTTGTTCTCATTAGGCCACTTTCATAGGAGTGGGCGGATGCACCGCATTCTTCAACGCACTTCCTGAAAAACCCCATGGGGTGCATTTAGATGCACCGGAAGTAGCCAGCTGCCATAGGAATCGTCACTCACGTGGTCTTTTTGAAGGCACATTTTGGAAACCCTGATATTGAGGCTTCTAAAACGCACCTTCAAAAAGACAGTGTAAGCAGCAATTCCTATGCCAGCCGGCCACTTCCGGCGTGTCTAAACGCACCCCATGGGGCTTTTCAGGAAGCGCGTTGAAGAACGTGATACATCTTGCCACTTGTATAAAAGCGGCCCTAGTATGAGTTCCAAAACTGCTGCTAAGTCAAGTATTGTCTTAGATGACAGGCCATGAATAATAATGTCAGAGAAGTGAAATAATTAATAGAACATGAGTATGTTCCCTAAAGAATAGAGACAGCATCGCAAGCAGAGAGAATGCTTCTTCTCTGGAAAGTGTCTGTTATGGCCTCTTGAACTCAGATTTCCAAAGGTGGGGGAAGAGGTAAAACAAATTACACTTCATTAGCAAGCTCGAGAACGATGGAGACCTCACTGTCTCAGGAGAAGCAGCCTTTAATAGTTACTCTCCCAGAATTCTTTAGCAAGCATCAAGCTGGATTCAGTCTCCAGCAATAAATGAACACAGGTGATGTTTTTCAATATCCGTATTTTTATCTGAAACTGGTGTCATTATTATTAACTATTAATTTAAAGTGTCTCCTTCTTCCATGGTTCGTGTGTGGTTTCTACACAGCTAACGCCCTCGAAGCAAATGTTAGCATAAGGGCAACTAAACAATTTTTTCAAGAATGTCTATGAATTTATTATTGATGAACTGGCAGCTCTTGAAACTTAAATCGTCTGTTTAGTGACCCAGCAGGTCAAATACAAGTAAATTCACTTCGATATAGGGCTGAAATAAAAATTTGGCTTGGATTCTGTCTTTGACGGATCTCCCTGTTCTGATTCAACCTGGTGAAATGTGGATTGGATTGCAATCTGGCCTGCATATGAATGGGGAACTGGATTGGTTGCAGTCTGAATTAAGCATGAACAAAATGTCAGTGCGGTACAGGGTGTCTCTATTTTGCACATGTCCTGGACAGGGGGCCAATATTTTGTGCTTGAGTAAGATGGTGGCGTCCTGCTTTTAGAACTTCACATGACGTGCCAACGTGGATTAAATTCTTGGGCAGAACTTGGTACGCTGGTCTGAATTTACAGAAAACCTCTGCACAGTGGAAAGTGCTGGATAACCCCCTAGGCCTGAAATGACAAAATGATGTGACTGCTTTTTCTGTTATAAGCAGGTCATTCACCTTCATTCGCGTAATGTGAAAATGTACCAGTTTTTCGATGGTTTTCTAGGGGTGTGCAGAAGGCACCCCTTCAGAATTTTCATTTTAGTTTCATTTTTGTTGGATGAAAACCATTTGTTTTAGGGTTTTTGTTGAAAATGTGTTTGTTTTGGGGTTTTTTGTTTAATAAAATATTTTTTAAAAGTAATAATAATAAAAATATCACTGTACATGCACAAAGTTGGCCACCAGATCATTCCACGCATGCATAGCCCTTTCCAAAATGATATTGGCAGCTTTGCTTCCATTGTGTAAAAGGGCAGTTGGTCTGCGTATTCAGAAAACAGCCACTGAGCATGTCCAGACCCGCTACCCTTTTCCAAACTGCTGCTGCCATTTTGAAGAAGGGTGTGTATACTCAGAATGATCATGATGGCCATTTTGAGCATGCAGAGTGATTTTTAAATTTATGTTAATTAAAGTTGCTGCCAGGGCTGTTCTGCGCATGCACATGCTTTTCCAAAATGGTACCGGCAGGGTCGCTGCCATTTTGGAAAAAGGCAGCCCATCTGCACGTGTGCATACTAGTTGCCCCTTTCTAAAATGGTGGCTATGCTGCCAGCACAATTTTGGGAAAAGGTGTGCATGCGCGGAACTGGGGCCCAGTGGCCATTTTGCTCATGTGCACGGTTATTGTTTCTTAATTTATTTTATTTTTAAACGAAAACAATGGGTCAACAAAAATTGTATATGAAAATGAAAACTAAAATGAATGCTGTGCTTTCTGTGCAACCCTATTGAGAATGGTGTAACCATGGAATCGACAGAGACTGACATATTGATGAACACTTGCAAACACTCCCGAAAGGCTGGTATTTCCCTGTGTAACGGGAACACTCACTCTTGTCTCAACATAACAGTCTTCCTCTTTCTACTAATGTGCCTCAGCTGCAGCTAGTTTGGATGAATGAGTCAGTTCATATTTATAGATATAATCTGCTAACCTCATGGGGACTCTTCAAGGGGTCCTAGAGGTGGTTGTGTTTGTGGCCTACTGGGAGGGAGTGTATCCTGTCCCTGCCCGGATAGAAACAGGGGGCTCAGAGTGGGTGGGTGGCTCTGGAAATAAAAAAGGATAACATAGCTCCAGGGTGAGTGCCCCAGGAGTTCCTGTGGTAAGGCCAACTTTGATGATCAGGGGCAAGTAGAGAGGGACAATTACTTCAATATGATCTTTAATACTTTTGTCATATCCCCATCAGTCATATCTTATCTAAACTGAAGAGACCTTACCTTTCTATTCTGTCTTGTTATAATAATTGGTTATCAACTGGGCAATGGAGTGATAAACTGATTGAAATTGATAGTAGTAGCAAATTCATTACCCAGCTTTAATCTTGCTCTGGACCCTATTCAGACTCTCTCTCCTCCTCGATCCAATGCTAACTCTGCTCCCAGTCCTAATTAAAGCTACAACCGGCGGGCACCCAATGATTAGGTTCCTGTGACGAATCTGGGGTGCCCAAATTGATTGACTTTTACTCACCATCGATACCTGAATGGAACCTGATGCGCAGCTTGAGCATGCTGGCTGGCCTTTGAAAGTGACAGGCCTCAGCCTTGCAGCAGTCCCACCCAGGGGCTGTCACTTTCAAAGGCCACTTTCCTCTCTACAGGGTCTCTATCGGCCAGTCGTTGAAAGTAACAGGCTCCATCCTGGGCTCTGCAGAGGCCCCAGTCAGAGCCTGGCACTTTCAATGGCTGCTTTCCCCTCTACAGTGCTTTTGTCGGTTGACCTTTGAAGCTGACAGAACCCAGTCTCATCTTTGCAGCGGCCCTGGTCAGAGCCTGTCACTTTCAAAGGCCGCTTCCTTCTCTACAGAACCTCTCACCTGAGAGAGCACAGGAACAGAAACCACCCAGGACACCCCAGAAAGTACTGTAAATGGCAGTGAGAGGCAATTCACCTGAGAGGCACTTGGGTGGGGGAGGGGGAACACTGGCCAGCCTGTGAAAGTGACTAGTCCTAGTTGGGAGTGCTGAGCTGTTGGGCTCGGAAGCACTCTCAGTTGGCACGTGTCAGTTTCAAAAGCAGATTCCAAGCCACAGCACCTGTCAGAGATCTTTGGCGGGGCGGGGGGGGGGGGGGGGGGGGAGGGAACCACGGCCTGCCTTTGAAACTGAATAGCCCTGGTTGGAGTGCTGGAGAGCCAGGCTCATCAGAGCTTCTGTCTGGGGCTGGTCAGTTTCTCTGGCTAATGCTTGTATTTTTGGGCACCCAAGGTCCTTGGGAAGGTCCTTGGGTACCCAATGGGTTGCCGAAAAATGTGGGAATTACCAGCTGGCACTAGTTTTAGTACCTGTTGCATCTCTAGGCCTGACTTGATGTTTCACTTTTATCCCACCCCTTTCACCAAATGGTGACTTGAGGCAGCTAACAATTTAAAACAAGAAAGATAGAACAAGTATAAAATATATAAATAAAAACATACAAAAACCCAGGACTGTACAAACATAAAACACCCCAGAACCCTTCTAATCCATTCTGACACACACACACACACCATCCCTTCCCACTAAAGCCCTACACGGTCTGGGACCCTCATACCTTGGGGACCGTCTCACCCTCCACGCCTCAGAGCGATCCCTGCGGTCCACCATGGGCACCTTTTTGGAGGTCCCCTGTGTAAAGCGGGGGGCCACAATGGAGAGGGCGTTCTCGGTGGCCGGGCCGAGGCTCTGGAATTCCATCCCGGAGGAAGCCCTTCTGGCCCCAGGTCTGTTGGCATTTCGGCGAGCCTGCAAGACCTGGCTGTTCGCCCAGGCCTTCGGAGGGGAGGGGAGGAGGGTGGGGGTGGGGGGGATTGTATTTTTAAAACATTGTTTTAATAAATTTTATTGTGTGTTTTTATGCTGTAAGCTACCCCGAGATGCTGTAGGCATGAGGGGGCGGCTAACAAATATTTATAAATAAATAAATAAATAAATAAATATCTGGTAGAAAATAAATATCTGGTCTTGCATTGCTGGTGGAAAGTAAGGAGATCCCAGTTGAGGTGGACCTCCACCGGGAGGGCATTCCACAGCAACAGTGCGGCCACTGAGAATGCCCTCCTGTCTGTACGGACCTGCTGATAATGCGAGACCTCCAGGAAGGCACTCCTGGATGACTGCAGGGGTCTCCCAGGAGAGAGGTGGTCCCTCAGGTAAGCAGGTCGCACACCATGTAGGACTTTAAAGGTTAAAACTAGCTCCTTGAATTTGGCCTAGAAGACAACAAGTGCCAGTGCAATCCTTGGCAAACCAGTTTATTATGCAACCTATCCCAGTAAGCAGGCAGGCTGCTGCGTTTTTCATCAGCTGCAACTTCCAGACCATCACCAAGGGCAGCCCCATGTAGAGTTCATTAAACTACTCCAGCCTGGAGGTGACAAATGCATGGATAACAGTGGCAAGATTGGAGTGCCTGCTAGTCCCTGCTAGTCCCCAGAAGGCCTAGTCAAGCACTGAAGCCAGCCAGCGCTGAAGCCGCCGCACCACCGTGTCGCCACCGCTGCCCGGAGCGCAAAAGGTAGGCGATCTCTGGGTGGGGGGTAGGGTGATCCCTGGGATGGGGGGGTGTTAAACCACCCCCACCCCAGGGATCACCCTAGTACCTGCTGGTGTGGGTTTTGGGTCTCCGCCATCAGCACGGCNAAAAATCCAGGCTGAGCAGGGTGGGTGGAGGGTGACCCCCCTTTCCATGTTGCACCCTGAACAGGGGAGGGAAAGTGTTTTGGGTTTTTTTTCCCATTGATTTCAATGGGGACAGCTCCCCATTGAAATCAATGGACAAATACCGGTACCGGTATACCGGTTCGAATCTGGTAAACTGAGTTTTGGGGAACCGGTATCCAGTAAAACCAGTATCTGGTTTTTTGAGTGAAGTCCCACCCCTATAATTTACCAGCGCACCAACATCAAGTGATGGTTTCTTGAGAAGCGACCAGACCACAGTCCCTTAAGGCAGTCCAGCTTCCGAACCTCCCAAAGGGAGGTGTTGATCACCCCTGCCAAAAACGGTTCCAATGTCTCCCTTGTGGTCTTCTCTAACCAGGACAGGCAAGGATCAAATTTACAAGTTGTAGCCCGAACAGACCCCAGCACATCTGCTGCCTTGGCACGTGTCACCGATTGAAATTCCTCCCACAAACTCAGGGCAGCCAGGCCCTGCCACTGTCGTTGAAATAATGAAGTTGACATCATGCTCAATGTGAACGATTTTGTCCACAAAGTACACCATAAATATGTCACGGCGGGCCTTGAAGGATACAGTTCCAGGCGTAGACAGGCTGGACTTACCAGACCCGTCATCACCTAGAATTGCTCCGCTGGATGTGACTGAGTAGTTGCTATGAGGGCAGCAAGGAACCATTTCTTCCCCACCCAAACAGCCATGGCATAGGTATGTATTGGATGCCCTCTTTACAGGACTGAATATTTCTTTAGGTTAATTTTCACAATTTGAATACAATGCTCCCCTGCAGTCTTCAGGTCTCGTGTCAAGTTTCATGATAGTGCAGGAATTTACATATAGCTTGAACCAACACAAATTTGATCTACACACACCAAGTTCCCTAACATTAATTTCATGAACTAGTTGCAAGCTTGTCCAACACTATTTGTCTGTTCTCTCTCCAGCAGTTAGTTAATAATTTATTTTAACTCCTAAAAAGAAAAAGTTTTTTTTGAAGCACCTGTTTGAAAAGTGCAATATAAATGCAAATAGACTGATTGACTGACATGAGTTTCCTTTGATTAAATACTAGAGGATTGGGAATCTAGAACACAGGGTCCGACTTTTTTTTTTAGACAACAGTTTATAACTCCAATAATACTATCTTAACTAAAAGGGATGAAATGAATCCAAATTGTAATTCCAATAACCTTGATTACCTAACTCATATGAAAACAAAATGGCAAAGAAATTTTCCCTTAAGCTCCCCAGGGCACAAAAGGAAATTAACTACTGTGGATAAACAGAGGATGACTGCTTGTGAATTAGCACAAAATAACGACGTTTCTCTAAGCTAACTGGGTAGAATCGGACAGGTATTGTATTTGGGTGGGTCTCAGGCTGGTTTTACACGGACCGCGCCCCCCCTTCCCCCGCTGGGTGTGCGGGTGGGTGTGCAATGTGGGGGGCAATCATGTACATACCGAGGCGGTGGGTAGGGGGGTGGGTGTTCGTCTGTGTGAACAGCAGGACAGTGACTGTGGGGGGGGTGTGCACTCCCGATCCACACTGATCTCCTTCCATCACGCACCCATGGAGCCATCTGGCAAACCTGAGGAGGCTTCGTGGGTTGAGGGGGTGGAGGGTTGTGTGTGCCCATCAGAAATTGGAGCCAATTGCTCTTGGCATGGGTGATGGGTGGAGGTGGGTGTGGTGTGGGAGCACGCACAGGCACCCCCACACATCCCCCGTGGCATTCACACGGGTGTCTCCACATTACATGGGGGCATCTTATCTGAAAAGGACCATATTTAAAGGATACAAGGTCAAAGGAAAGGACTATGTCTTTTAGATAAAGGATTTCAATTTTACAGGAAAAAAATGTTTCTGCGAAAGAAATTAAAAAGGCAGGAGATAATGTTATCAAAAGAGATTCTGAAGACTCTGTTGGGCCCAAACTCCCAAGACAAACTCCATAAATCTCTATTGTATATCAAGCTAGTGAGGAGGATTTATGGCTGGGGATGAACAGATCTATAGTCTATCAGAAAGGAAAGGAATAACTGGAACCACAGCCAAGTTTGTGTGAGAAAGAGGGAGTGAGAGAGAGATAGAGAGAGAGAGATTATTAAAGCAGCAGGTAATGGAAATCTATGAGAAATCTGAACAGTGTTACAGGTGAAATGATTAAGTTCTGTTCCCAGACTGTAATATCTTTCTCTCACATACACTCTTCTTGTGGGATAAAATGTTCAGCAGGTGGTGGAAATAGTTCTGAAGTTCATATTTCTTAATAAGGTAAAAGGGGAGTGAGGTACCTCACTTCTCCTTCGTCTCCCCCTTTCTTCTCTTTTAGATTGTAAGCCCTTTGGGGTAGGGACCTGTCTGCAACTATTGACTGTACATGATAACGGTATGAGAAAAGAGCAACACATGCAAAGTTTGCAAAAATGGGTAAACTCAACAAATGTTTGATACTCAAACTGATCCACCACCTTCGGGTACTAATCAAGACCATATTACTATCTGATGGGTTTCCCTATGTCCCGATTTACCAACTGGTCCCAAAATACCAACTTCCAGTACCAATTTTTTGTGTTTCCATCTCATTCTGTACTCTTTTCTCATACTGTTAGCCTGGTTTACCAATCAGTAAATTTGAAATAATTCCCAATTTTTCAGGTAATTGGGTACCCAATTGGCATTAAGGCATCCCATCGGTCACCCAACATGGCACCCAAAATTGTGGCTATTGCCCACGGGTAATAGATTTGGTATCCATTTCAGTTCTAGTTCCTATACCGTCTGTCCTTACTGAGATACCTCATCCCTTATGCCAACCATGATTGAGAATTCCGTTTTTTTATATTCTGACCATATCTCAAGTGTCAGCTGTGTTTTACTGTCAGCTGTGCTTCCCCCGTTATCGCCATCCAAAACTCTGCTGCCAAGGTCATCCACTCAGCCCGTCGCTTTGACCACATGCAGCCTCTCCTCTCCTCTTTCCACTGGCTCCCCCTTCCTGAACACATCCGGTTTAAACTCCTGGTATTCACCTATAAAACACTTCACAGCCAAGCTCCACCCTACCTCTCAGTCCTAATCTCTTTACGCACTCCTGCACGTGCCCTCCACTCCTCCTCTGTCCCATCCCTCACTCTCCCCCATCTCCTATGCTCCCCTAATCACCTTCGTCCCTTCTCCCTTACTGCCCCCCATGCCTGGAACTCCCTCCCTACCCACATCCACCTCGCCTCCTCCCGCCACACCTTCAAATCCCTCCTCAAGACCCACTTCTTCCGTGCCACCTTTCCCAATGCCTGCTAGTTGTTTTGCCCCAAATACTTATGGTCTGCCCTCCTCTGCAGACTCCTGACTAACTGTAACCAATCCAAGCACGTGCACCTGAGATTTCGCAGCCACTTGTATGTTTGTTTGCTTCTTCCGTGTCTTCCCTTTGTCCCCTCTCCTTGTGACCCCTCCTTGTCATTTTAGATTGTAAGCCGTAGGGACCACATCTTTATCTTTGTTCTGTAAAGGACCAGGTACACAGCTGGTGCTATACAAATGTTTATACTAAAATACTACTACTACTACTACTACTACTACTAGTAGTAGTACTACTACTACTACTACTAATAATAATAATAATAAGAATAATAATAATAATACTTTAGTTTGTGCTTCAGGGTTTGGTTCAGGCTTCAGGCCTACCACACAGGCTAATCTGAATTGGATGGAACTGAACAACTTGGAAAGCTCCTGCTTCAGAAGTTTTCCAAGGCCAACTCCCTTAGACTCAATGTTAGGGGTTTACATTCCATTTTTGTTTAATCACTGTGGGGGCTGGACAGCTTGGCAGAGGAAACTTATAGTTGCTTCTCTATTCCCACCCCCAAGCCTCCCTTATTGCAGTGATTGGGTACTGGCAAGTTGGAAGTCTGGGCAGCATCTCCAGAGAATGATTCTATACAAGAGATTCTCTTATATTTGTCACAGTGGTAAAAAGATGGGTTTTTGATACCAACAGACGAGCAAAACTATCAATTGTATCCTCATTCTGTGCTATGCCCACCTGAATCCCCTTGCTTGTTGGAAGCATCTGCTTTGGAAAGGCCCAATAAGGGATACTCTTATGTCCTCTGTTACAGTGGTGCTGGGTGTGTTTGGGATGTTAATTGGCCACCCTGGATGTATCAATTATGGGTATTTTCAGACGTTATGAGATCACGCTCAACCACAGTGAACCACGGTCAATCCCGTGGTGGGGCCAAAGAGCCCTGAACATCTGTTCAGCGGCTGCCAGATGTTCACCACAGTCAATACACACATGGGGTCAAAATCAACCACACTTCTGGAGCTCCCCGCTGGACCATCTCCGAAAGCGTGGTCAAAGAGATTCCCGACGGGAACCAACAAAAAGTAACATCTGGCCGGCAACCACTGGCTGGAATCAAAGGAAATGATTCCCACCCAGTGACAAAGCATGCAACGTCACTGCCAGGAAACCAGCAACAACACAAGCAGTGGAGGGAGATTTAAAGGGCACACAGCAGCAGGGGGACGGGGTGGGATGGAGTGAGGTGGAAGGGAGAGGTGAGCGGAGGGCGAGAGAGCAAGGGAGGAGGAGGAGGTGGAAGAGGAAGTGGCAGTAGAGGCGTGGGCGGGGGAGGATGCAGTCATGCTGCACCTAGAGGCGGTGGAGGGACAGCAGCAGCAGCATCCAGGGCAGACTGACAGGGCGCCTTCTGGGTGTTTTGGCCACGGCCGGGAATTGGTATCACGTCTATTGCACTGGCCCATTCTGTGATCTGCCAGCCCGATTCCCTGTTGTAGTCCCGGCCCGTCACGTCTGTTCGGTGCTTTTTTTGACCACGGGGGTGGTTGTTCGGTTCACCCCCGCCAGGAATCCACTGTGGTGAATCGGGACTGCGTAACGTCTGAAATCACCCCATGTCTCTTGAGTTCTGGTCTGCTTTCACCTCCCCTCTGCCTTGCTTCCGGAAATCCCAGTTATGTCTTGAAATGTTTGTTTTTGTCCCAAAATTAATTTTCAGGAGTTGTATTTGCACAACTTCTATTAAAATCACAAATCTTTAATTGCTTATAAAATCGGAACCTGTTATCCAAACCTTCGTATATTTGGCAGGGAAGATCCCTATGGTGAGTGTGCATGCACAAACCTTGATGCTCCTAAAATAGCAACCCCTTATTCAAACTTTCTGAAATTTGGCAGCCCTTGGGTATGGTGTATAAGCTGGCCAGATAGCATAAGAATTGCATCAAACTCAAAGATATTCAAGCCTGAAATGTATGTCCTGAAATATTCATTATTGTTTTAACAAAAAGTTTTGTTTTTATTATGAAATGTTGGAACTTTTTATTTTATTTTTGTTATTGAATAACAAAAATGAATGGCTCATTAGTTTTAGTCATTCTATTAACAAAAATGAAAGACACATCCCTTCCATTACCGGCTACTGTTTACCACATCACCATTTAATTAGCATTTGACTTTTTTCTCCCCTCCCTCCCAATCCAGTCCGGACTGGTTTGGTTATGCAATAATACAGTAAATTATAATGTGGTAAACAGAAATGTGGTAAACGGTAATATCCAGTATTCCGGTTTGACAATTAATCTTTGCAGTTACCAGATAGTTAGTGATTAACCATCAAGTTATGTGGAATATTGGAATTTTTTTTTGTTATCTGTTTCAGTTCTACTCAGGAGACAAAAGATAGGGCAACCAGTCCCCCTGGGCTTAGCACTGACCACCAAATTATAGCAACCCCTCCATTTTCTTTAACCAAAGATAAAATGGCACACAGCTCAATTTGGTTTAGTGTCACCTGACATCGACATATAGGTCCTTTTTACACAGACACGCTAACACCGATAAAATGGGTGTTACTTTTTATTATACATGGTAAAGGGCAACACTTGCTTCCACCCAGTTTCACTGGGTGGAGGCATCTGTGTAAACACCACTTGAGGTGAGTGTAGGTGCGTGCATGCGCCTGCGCAACACCCATCTCCACCCACCACCACCTACAGAGCAATCGGCAGTGGAGTCCGTTGCTCTGTGGGTGGGTGGAGATGGGTGTTGCGTGGGAGCATGCATGCACCTACACTCACCTCAAGTGGTGTTTACACAGATGCCTCCACCCATCTCCAGCCAGAGAAACTGGGTGGAGGCATCTTGTGTGAAAAGGGCCCATGTTAGAGGGCTGCCATGTTGCCCTGTGCCATGTATAATAAAATGTAACACCCATTTTATCGGAGTTAGAATGTCTGTGTAAAAAAGGGCCAAAGAGGTATCTTTGGTAATGTGCGTTTGTCTATTTTTTGGGATGCAGACAGTTAAAACAGGCATCCAAACAGTGGTGATGATTATTAAAATGTACCTGAATGATGCCTCTTCAGCCAGCAGTGCCCAATGCACAGCGCCAGATGCCTTTATTAGCTTTCTAAAACCCTACATCGCCGTAACACTTTTAACCTGGCCACCCTGTGGAATAACTAATTACAGCATGAAAACCTGCTAAACATGAATTTTGCAATTCCAAACTACTGTAAATGAATAAACATCTCAGCACTAAATGAGTAATCTCTTGGACATTAAACGGGCAAGCCACCGAAAAAAGGGTGATTTTAATGTATGCATTTAAATTATAATATACAAATATACAAAGAGGAGGTAGAAATGAGTGAGACATCCATAGAGACCAGAGAATTGATTACATGGTTAACAAGTGGAATATTTATAGGTCATTATTCATGCTAATACTAATAGGGTTCCATTGTGTTGCTTACGGCAATAACTCTCCCTTACAACACAAGGATAACAATGCTTTTTTTTAACCTTCATCCTCTGTCTTTCTTAACTCATCCTTTACCCTCCAAACAACCACCAATATTCTCCTAAATAAACTTTCCTTAGTTTACCCTTTTTAAAAGGACAGTCTACTTGATTTTATTCCAAACCTCATAAGTATATGAAAGACTATTTTACGTTATACCATATGAATGGTGCTTTGCTCTTAATTAGGTCTGAAATGAATATTCATAATAAATGTCAAATTTGCCAAATTTGGCATATTTGTCATCTTTCAAACAAAGCAAATAGGAAACTATACTCATTTCCCATTTAGTTTACCAAATCAGGTATTTGTTCTGGTAATTCTCTCTTATTCTGATTATTCTGGTTACTTTGTTATTTCATTTCCTTTATTTAATATATTTGGTTATTTGTTTCTTCATTCTTTGATACTTTGTTAATATCATTAGTATTATTTAGCAGCAATTAGTACAATTTAAAGCAAAATAACATTACCAAAGTTAATGAAGTACTGAATAATAAACAAACAAACAAATAAAAAATGACTGAAATAACTAAACAAATTACTGAAATAATGATCATAATAATAATGGGCATGCCATTTTTACACACAATTAAAGTGCTGGTCTTTCAGTTTTCTGGGTTCACAAGTAAGTTCCTGATTAATTATACAAACACACGCTGCCCTGCGGTAGTTCCTGGATGCATTCTTCTCACCAACACTGCCCTGAGGCAGCCTAAAGTAGCCGCAGCTGTAGACATGAGAGGCTGGCATGGAAACCAAGTGATCACAGCTGCCTAGAGCAAAGCAGTTTACCAGGAGAACTTTTTACACACAAATGTTCTGGGAGAAGTTCTATGCAGAAGTTCAAAGAGTCAGCTGTTTAAGATCTGGGTGAGCAATTTACGGTAATTTCAGACATGATGGACCCGTAGGTCCACCATGCTGAACCACAGACCAGAATCCATTTTGGATCCCAGTTAGGAATAAGTCCGGCCGTCCATCAGAGGGTATTTTCAGACAGTACAAGATCACAGTCAACCACAGTGAACTACGGTCAGTCCCGCAGTGGGGCCAAAGTGTCCTGAACGTCTGTTTCGCAGGCGCCAGATGTTCACCACAGTCAGTCCCCAACTGGGGTCAAAAATAACCATGCATCCAGAGCTCTGGCCCGGACAATCTCCGAAAGCATGGTCAAACATGATTCCCAGCCAGGGACAAAGCACGCAGCATCCCTGCCAGGCAATGAACAACAACACAGGCCGGGGAGGGAGATTTAATGGGCACACAGCAGCAAGGGGACATGGTGGGATGGAGCGAGACAGAAGGGAGAGGAGAGCGGAGGGCGACAGAGCAAGGGAGGAGGAGGAGGAGGAGGAGGAGGAGGAGGAGGCGGTGGTCGTGCTGCACATGGAGGCGGTGGAAGGACATCAGCAGCAGCAGCAGCAGCAGCAGCAGCAGCAGCAGC
>QEPC01008446.1:3850466-3863622 GCA_003113815.1 Sphenodon punctatus | reverse complement strand
CCTACAGAGGAAAAATGCGGGAGGTGAACAAATCCACCAGGTGGCGCAGGCCCCAAAGGCACCTCTCCCGCATCCCAAGGCCAAGGGTTCGTGCCTGGGACCTGACACAGAGATTCACTGGGGTGAACATCTGGCGGAACGCACAACAGATGTTACCGGAATCATGGCCACTACAGGGGATTCAATGTGGTTGACCATGATCTTGTAATGTCTGTAATTACCCATCAACACAGAGAAAGTTCAGGATGTAACAGCAAACATGCAGGAAAAATGTGTGTGTAAAAACTCCCAATTTTTAAAATAAAGTACCTTTGGTAGTAGGGGATAGGATTTCGGGAGCTGTTTTTAAATGGAATATTTATGGTGCTGAAACTCGGTCCTCGGCTTCCCTTGGGCATTTGCCCTCAATTTCCAAAGTTCCAAAGCTCAGAGGAAGGGCCCCGGAACTTTGGAACTTGGACAATCATTGACTGAGTGCAGGGAAGGGGGCCAGATGGCAGGAAAGCATGGACTGGAAGCTCATGCTAGACCCCTGCTCCACCTTCCCTAGACCCCACTGGCCAGGGAGCGAATAGGTTAGCAGGGGCCAGGGAAGAAGAGTTGGGGACCTAGTGGGGAGTCAGGGGTTGGAGGGCAGGGTCCTAGCAAGGGGTCAGGAGTGGGTAACTTACCTTTCAGAGCAGTTCCCATGCGATGTGTAGCCTCTTCCCTGCTTGTAAATTGGAACGTAAAAATGTACAAGCTGGAATGAGACCACATATCGCTCGGGTCCCCTCTGGAAGGTGAGTACCCTGCCGCTAGCCATCTTCCCAGCCTCAGAATTCTGTAAATATTCTCCAAGAGTCCAAGGGACAGCTCGAGGATTCAGGACCACTCCTCGGAGAATACTCTTTTTTTCTCCCTCTCTACTCAGAACATCACGAGATTTTAAAAATATTTTTTGCAGTTCTTATTTTTAGTTTCTTTTTTGGGGGGTTAGTTTGTGTGTGTGTAGACATGCATAAAATATACTGAAAATATGTATGTATATTTATCAGCATAACATTATATAACATATAACATAAAATTACACATTATTTTTGACCATACTCTGTCCATGAAAACTCAGGTATTGGTTGTAGTTCGGAGCTGCTTTTTTCAGCTACACAATTTGCGTAAACCACACATTTACCAATAGGTCTTTGCTATATATATACTACTTCTGGAGTCTCACACCAACTGTTAGCTGTGCTTAGAAACCACCCGCTGTTTGGGGATCGTGACATCGCACCTCAAGTCAGCGGGTGATTGGGCCTTTGCTGTGGTGGGTCCCCCTTTGTGGAACTCGCTCCCCCAGATATTTCTCAGTTTTTCCCTCTTCACTTTTAAAAAAATGTCTAAAGACTTATTCCTTCTTCAGGTGCTTTTAGGATCCACTGCTCAATGTGTTCTCTCCACCCTCTTTGCCTTCGTCTTTTAAATGGTTTCAAATGGATTTCATATTGTTTTATATTACTGTATGTTATGATTGTGAAGCACTCTGAGCACCATTTGGTGGGGGATATTATTACAATAACAATATCAATATCAATATCAATAACAACAACAGCAACAACAACAACTATTATTATTATTATTATTAGTAGTAGTAGTAGTAGTAGTAGTAGTATTGAATGTATATAGTGCCAACAATGTGCCTGGCACGTACAGTCAACGGGTGATTTCAGACGTGACGTGACGTGACGGATTCGCCCCGTCACAAAATGAAATTTGAATTCCCTGCCGGGATGACCCCGTCACGCCGTAACAGATGTGCCGGGGGATCCCAGCGGGGAATCAGGGAGGGGGGGACATGCGGCACAACGTGCGGCCGCACAGCCCCTCCCCCTCCACGCTCCTTGCTGCCCGCCCTCTGGGGAGACGGGCGGGCACCACGGCCAATGCCACCGCAGCGCTCACCCGCTTTGGCCATGGGCCGGAATCCCTGTGGGGATTCCGACCCGTGGCCATCGTCCAGACGTGACAGCGGGGGTCACCATAGCGGGGAATCACATTTGCCAAGCGACGACCTCCGGCCCCGCCGCTTCAGCCGCTCACGTGGCGAATGTGATTCCCCGCCATGGTAACATCTGGGGGAAACATCTGTTTCCCCCAAAGAGACATTACGTGGTCGCTGCCACCACAGGGGATTGACTGTGGTGGCCTTTGACCACATAACGTCTGAAATCACCCAACAATTCTAGACAAGTCCCACATAGATGTGAAATGAGTACCCACAAAAATAGGTATACTTGCCAAATTTCCAGTATACGAATAGACACGACAACATCGGGTACTGATTGGTACCTGATTGCATCCCAGTTTGGGTATCTGATGTCCCAGAATGTTGATTCCAGTCCCAGAATAGTGACTTGCAGTACCCGATAATGCAACATCCATGTTGATTTATCAAAATCCAATGCCTATTTTTCATCCTGGAAGTCAACTTCAGTTACTGGAAAATTGTCTTTCGGTCCCAATTGTTTTTTATCTCTGTCCCAATTTTTCCGTTTTCCAACTGATATATCAACCAGGAATCAGAAAATTGGAAAATTGTTACTGGAGGATACTGACTTTGGGGGTATCCAGGAATCCCGATCAGTATCCAGGTCCCAGCACTGTAACCAAAAAAGTAGGTATTACCCTCAGGCAGTAAATTTAGTACCCGTTTCAGCTCTAGTGCCTACCCCATTGGACTTGCAATCTATGAGACAATAGAGGGGAGGCAAAGGGGAGGGAAACAGAGGGAGATACAGGAATACATCCATGAAGTTGCACAGTTTCAGGTGCACTTGCTTAGCTTAGTTACAAGGGAGGAGGAGAACCTAAGAAAATCAGGGAGGAGACTAAAGGGATGAAGAGCTAAGAAAAGCCTGACAGAAGAGGAAGGTTTATTTTAGAATAAAATAGACCGTGTCTATTTTATTACTTTGTAAAGTGCCAGGTACACTGCTGGTGCTATATAAATGTTTGTTAATAATAATAATAATAATAATAATAATAAGTTTTCAGGAGGGATTTGTTGATAGGGAGGAAGGGATGGAGGGAGCAGAACAAACGTATTCAGGGAGACAGTTTCATGCATGGTGAATTTTCTAGCAGAGGAGCTGAGTAGTGTTGTGTGGCAGTTACCTCTTTTGTTTTCATTTTATGGTTTAAAAACCCATCCATTTTCAGGAATTTGTAAAATATATATATATATTCATTTTTGGGTTTGTTATTTTTTAAAATAATATTTTTTATAAATTGAAAAAGAATAATAATAAAAAAATCAGCACTCATGCACAAATGGTCCCTAGGGCCATTCTGCACATGCACAGTCCTCGTCCAAGATAGCGCTGGCAGCATCACCTCCATTTTGGAAAAGGGCAGCCACTCTGCTCATGTGCAGACTGAACAGCAGCAACGCTGCCAGTGCCATTTCGGAAAAGAGTGTGCATGCACGGATGTCTGGTGGTCAATACACACATGCACATTTTTTTTTTAAACAAATATGTTTAATTAAAATTGCTGTTTATTTATCTTCGCTACTTTTTAACCCGCATCCTCCCGCTCACAGAGCAGCTCGGGGTGGCTGTTGTGGCCGTTCTGCGCATGAGCACCCTTTTCCAACAGCCAGGAAACAAATAGAGAGAGATAGGAGGGAGAAAGGCCATGAAGGGTCTTGAAAGTAAGGACCAGGAGCTTGTGTTGCCACACTGAGTCTACACGGAAGGGTGACTAGAACTCAAAAAAAATAATTAATAATCTTCCACTTCTAGGAACAATGTTGGAAGTGACATCGAAAGAACGGAATTCTGTTACCTTGCTAAACCAGTCGGGATGTCTTATTAGTCTCCACTTTCCGTAATCTGATATGAAAGTTGCTAATATGATACAACTGTAACATTGTATTAGCAACAATAAATCCTGATCCGATATGAATGCTAATACAATACAAAGGAATGTCGCTAATCTGTTAACAGGATAAGATCTTGCTAATGAGATAGGAAAGGTGTCACAGGGAAAAAGATAATCTTGCTTCCCTTGAACTTTTCCCATACAACATTAACCCTGCTCACAAGAGACACAAGTAAAATAACCTTTTGATCTTACCATGACACCTGGGGCTCTGTTTACCCATCATTCAGTTCAATGACTGCATGATTTACTTTCACTGGTGACTATTTTGCCTCTATTACAAGGGAAATACATATGTGGCAAAAAATCAACACGATCTATGTGTAGTCTGGACTATAGCTGAAATGGGTACCCACTAGAGCTGAAATTTAGTACCCACTGGTAATACCATTTTTTCCAGGTACTTCAAAGAGTATCCAACAGGTTACCCAGGTACCACACGGGTACACAAAAAAACCCAAAATCGGATAGTTTCCATACCGATTTTTCAATTTACAGGTTCCCAATTCGTATATTGCATACCAATCAGTATATATAGTTGGAAAATGAAAACTTTGGCACAAAAATAAAAAAGTTACCAAAAGTAGTTTCCTGTGACTAGAAGCTGACTTTCTGGGTCCAGAAAGTTGTTTTTCTTGAATGGAAAACTGATAAATAAGTGTTTTCAGAAGAAAAATTGGAAGAAAAAGAAGCTTTAAAAAATGGAATCAAAATTAGTTTTCCAGTCTGGAAGTTGCTGAAAAATTGTCGGAACATGCGGAAACCCAATAGATCAATGTTGAGATTTGGTATATCAACACAACTGTTGAAAAATAGGTAACCAGAAGTTGACATTCCAGAACTGGAAGCTGATGTTTTGGGACACTGGGAACCCGATCATATTGTAATCAGGATTTCAGGCAGGATACCTGTTCTTGCACATACCCTCTTTCAGTTCTAGTCTGGACAAAAAACAAACAAGTATACAAAACAAAAAATCCAAAACATTTTTTAAAAAAATTTTATTTTATTTTTGTAGTTTGTTTATATGAGATTCTGTCCAGCTATTTATCCCAAAGAATCTTGCACATATTAACAAATTAAACCTCTCTCAGTCAGGGCTATAAAATGGCTATAAAAAAACATGGCTTCTCTGTTCCATCTTAGACAGGAAGGCACTGGGTGGCCTTGGGGAGGACATTATTTCTCAGCCTCAGTTGTCATCTACAGAATGGGAATAATAATGACCTGCTTCTCAGGGTTGCTGTGAATGTGAACTAGGCAAGGATTGAACAGAACCTTGATGTAATATGTGCACTGTCATCATATATTCCTCACACTTCCCTTGTTCCATATTTGTAACAGAAGCTGAGCTACCTTACTGAAAGGATATGCACCAATATCCCACATTAATCAGCAGCTGGCACTGTCCCTACCTCATTACTCAAGCAAGGATCTGGCACGTCAGCTGATGGGAAGCTTGCAATTGATTGTGAATCATTCTCAATTTATTGGTTCACCAATTTTTAAATACAGCAATGAGCCTCTTGAACCCGCCCAGTCCTCCTCTAAACCCACGCCCCTGATCCATTGTTTCTTTCCCAAATTTTATCTTTTTACTTCTCCTGTCAGATGCTAGGACTTATAGAGCTGTTCAAAAATCTGGTAATCTTTTAAAAGAATGGCAAAAGTTTAATTTTTCACTCTGCTTGTTCTTTTTTTAAAAAATGGGCAAATATTTTTGCTCACATCTTCAACCACAAAACGAATCTGAGTAGAGACAAGAATTAGGAAATTTCATGCTAATCACGGATGCTTTGGAAAGTAACGTACAAACTAAAAGAGAGTTTAAAATGGAATAAAGCGTACAGTGTAACTACTCAATGCTACCACTTCCAGTGGATCCTGATTATACAATAGACCCTGATTTTATAGGTTTCATAGATTCTAAGGTCAGGATGGCGCTACTCAAAATTGCCGTTTAAGGCAGTCCCGTATTAAACCCCAAACTCTAAATTAGATAAATGCCCATTGCCATTACAAAGGTTCCTGGCACTGGTCTGTCTTGGTCCTTCCTGTTCTTTGCACTGGCACACTAGAGTTTAGTGTTCTGTGAGGGTTGTGGGATTTAAAATCATTTAAAATATATACCCACTGAAATCCTCTGGACATAACACTCCAGTCCACTGTCCACACCACCAGAGCCCAGAGCCTCATGTCCATCTGGCTACCATACCTGCCCTCATGACTCCTCGAAGCACAGCATTGGCACGCATTACTGGGTGGGTTATTCGCCCGCCAACAAACTTTTTCATGAGCACTCCTCTTGTGCATGCACAGATCAGAGGCACATTCCCACCTCCCAATCCAGAAGTGTGCCGCCTGTGTCCCAAGGCGGCGGTGCAGTAGCGGGTGCGGCGCAAACATAACAAGACTCAGAGACTCACTAGAGTCTCAACACCACACGGGTGCTGGGGGGGGTCTGGGGGGCTCCCCTGAAGCTTGTGGACCCCGCAAAATGTCCCACTATGCTTACCGCTGATGATGGCCATGCTGCTAATCATTCTTAGGTGTGTGTTCTAGGATCCCAAAACCTTTAGTTTCAGAAAAGAGTTAAGGTTCTTACAAATTCACTCATGCTCCAAAAAGCACGGAAAGTGTAAATTAAGACTCCCATGTAAGCAGTAAAAATTAAAATAATAATAGTGGTACAGTCTCACCGATTGTGTTTGGTAACAACTTAGGTTCCATGAACCCACATTTTGCCTTGGACTTTCACCCCCAATCATCTTCCTCTGCAGGTTGGGGGCAACACTGAAGTTGGGAAGAGCAAGCTCCTACCCACCCTAATAGTATGGACTTGATCTCTGTCTCCACTGTAGCCAAAATTTCTCATTCATTTATAGTTCCCCTCTCAGGAAGAAGCTCAAGTGCCTCTGCACACTACACAGGTGATTAAGGGAAGGCAAATATTTGTCCTAGCATATCATGCATTGGAGTACTATATTCAGGGCCCCGAGCCAAATGCGGGTCTGCAATTCACAGTTTTCCCGCAGAATACCCCTCCCCTCTACGAAATGTCCTGCCCCACTTCTCCTAGCGCAGAGTTTCCAGCCTGCGCTGGGGAGATTTGGGGCAAGAGATTCCACCGGGGGAGGGGTGCGAAAAAATCCTTGGTGGTTTCCCATCCCACCAGATTGCACTTGGTGGGGGTAGGGAAGCGCTAGGGCTCGCCTCCCATCCCCCTCCTCAGCCGGGCAAATAAACACACCTAGTAGCTGCTGCGGTGGCATAAACTTCATTCAGCATTCTTTGGATGCTCCTTCTGGCCACTTCCTGGTCCCTCCCAACAGGGTCTTCCAATGCGGTGCAGCCAGATGACGTCATTGTTCTGGAAGGCCCTGTTGGGAGGGGCCAGGAAGTGGCCAGAAGGAGCATCCAAAGCACACTGAATGAAGCTGCTGTGCTGCCACCACCATTGCTAGGTGTGTTTATTTGCCCGGCTTGTGGGGGGGGAGGCAAGCCCTGGCAGCCCCACCCCACCCAATTCAGCTGGGGGGGAGGGGAAGTCAGCCCTGCACTGCATCTTGGAGGCTGGGAAACCCAGCATGGTGCGGTGAAGGATTGGACCTCGAGCCTCCCAGATGCCCACGGAATTATTTCTTAAATTCTGTGGGGGAATCAGGGCCCTGACTATACTGTATTGGAAAGGGATTTGGCCCTCTATGTCTGTGGCTCCTGGTTGCTCCCAAGTAGACCTGAAAAGAGAAATCTCAGAAAGCACTGCTTCCTAGAGATGGGTGAACGCACTTCGGAAGTTCGGAGTTCAGACCAAACTCGGTCTGCTCCGTGGACCAAACCAAACTTCCGAGCCAAACTAGAATTTCAACCCGAACCGAACCAAATTTCTGAACTCCGTTCTGTTTGCCCATCCCTAGTGGCAACACACACCAAAAACCTGGTTTTGAATGGCCGAACTTGGTTCAGAAGTTCAGAATTTGAGCGAACTCAGTCTGTTCAGTCGACCGAACCGAACTTCCGAAGCAACCTCGAATTTCAAACCGAACCGAACCAAACCGAATTTCCAAACTCAAATTTCAAACTGAACCGAACCAAACTGAATTTCCGAACTCCATTCTGTTTTCCCATCCCTACTGCTTCCATCTGAAGGAGGATATTTGCCAGGATTCACCCAGCACAGAAACTTACTGGCTTTACCACTGTTTTTGCCAGAACAAATGAATAAGCAAATTACATTTGATTGATTTAATTCATATTTGTTTTTATGTTTTCCGTGCCCTGTCCAGGGGATAAGGTGATGTCCCGGACAGACCCAGGGCTCCAGGAGCCTGGCCGCAGACACCAGATTCCCTCCCTTCCCAGAGGAGTACAAGTCAAACCCTTGAAAAATATCAGTCCCATCCCAGAGCCCAGGTCAACCTTACACAGCTTAAAATTTTCACACTTTTCTTTGGGATAAAATGGGAACTTCAAAACATCATAACTTAACAACTAAATGACAGGTTTTTAAAACCTCAACTAAGGAACACACTACAATGCACACTTGAATTTTCTGACACCTCTAAACCTCTAGACAGATAATTTAAAACAAATTCTGTGTCATCAAAAAGTGTCCCAAACCACAGAAAAAAACCCGTTCTACCTCCAAAATTCAAAGGCAGTAGAGGTAAAGTAGTAAAGTGATATCTTTTATTGGACAACCTACAGTTGGTTGAGGTATGCAAGCTTTTGGACCTCACAGTGTCCTTCGTCAGACAGATCTGGGGTTCAATGAAGAAAGAAAGTCAAAGCAGAGGTATATACAGTGTTGGGGAACGTACGCTTTGAACTCAGAGCGAGCGGAGAGCGAGAGGAGAACATGGCGGGAAGGAGATGGCATACAAAAGGAGAAATACAACAATCAGCAGCTATTGATATAATGAAGGTTCTTTTTACATGAGATGGACTAATTCATGTCCACGCAGGTCTGCTAAGTGGGCATGAGTGGGTGCCACCCATGTGACTACCATGGTGACCGTGTTTGGGTGTGTTCGTGATCCAGTGAAACACACATGCCCACCCACCTCCACCCATTGCCCACTCACGGAGCAATAGGTCAAAACAGCCATTGCTCCATGAGTGGGAATGGGGGTGGGGGATCAATGTATTACCATGTACATAGCCCCCCTGCACAGCTCATGCTGCCACAAGCACGTGCTCATGCACACACACACACACACACACAGAGTCAAAAACTGTTTAAAAATGGTCTAAACATTAGGAGTGTACACCCATGTTGTTTTTGTTTTCAATTTTTTGTTATTTAAATATGTCATTTTCATTTTCATAAATATCAAATTGTCGTTTTCGTTTTTTGTTTTCGTTTTCCTTTTCCATTGGTTTCAATGGAAAAGACATTTTTGGCTATACTTTTTCTGTTTTTCATTATATTTGGTTGAAAAATGGAGGAATTGTACCTCCAATGGAACTCATTAAATTTACCGAATTCCAAAACGATTGGAATACCACTGGCTCCCTCTTCCTGAGCATATTCTGAACAAGTTCCTCATTTTCACCTACAAAGCCCTTCACAACCTCGCTCCCCCCTACCTCTCTGCCCTGATCTCCCTCCAAACCCCTACTCGAGCACTCTGCTCCTCCTCCATCTCCCCCCTCACCCTCCCACACCTCCACTGCTCTGATAACCACCTTTGTCCCTTCTTCCTCACTGCCCCGCATGCCTGGAAATCACTCCCTGCTTTCGTCTACCTTGCCCCCACCCTCCACGCCTTCAAGTCCCACCTCAAAATCCACCTCTTCTGCTCCGCGCTTCCAAACTCCTGCTAAGCATCCCCACCCAGGATTATCCCCCACCTGTTATCTGAAAACTCCCAATTTACTGTAACCAAGCCAAGAACGTGTACCTGAGTTCACGTATCTTCATGAATGTCACATCCCGTGTCTCTCCCTCTTTTTTCACCTTCCCTGTCTCCCCTCCCCCTGCCTTTAGATTGTAAGTGCTTGAGCAGGGACTGTGTCTATCTTGTTCTTTGTAAGCGCCAGGTACATTACATTGCTTGCACTATATAAATGCTAATGCTAATGCTAATGCTAATGCTAATGCTAATGCTAATGATAATAATAATATTAATAATAATAAAAGAGTCCAATATTATAAGTAGTTTAATTATATCATTTTACAAAAAACCTTCATATATATTCTTAGCTGTAACTTCTTTGTCTCACATTTAATGTAGATGACACTTGGCAGGTTTACACCCCTTCCCATATTTACTATCTCTGCTAACTTTCAGAAGGATTGGGTAAGGGGTCCTGCTGCTATAAGCAATTAACGTACGGATGTATGTCTGACTGTAACATCTTTCTAGTCCAACCAGTGTACATGAAATTTGGCAGGGCTGTATATTACACTTTCACAATAATCTCTGCCAAATATCAGAAATATGTGAAAAAGGGTCCCAATTGTATATGTCTGGACAGCATATGCAGTGAAGGAATTTATGTCAGGCATTCCAATTTCTCTTACGTGTCACTGTGGTATAAGATCGGTTTGTAATGCCAATTGACCAGCAGAAATGTCAACCAAACATCCTCATTCTGTGTTGTGACCATTCTAACATCTCTCCCCCACTTGTTACTGGGAAGTAAAAAGCATCTGTTTAGGAAAGAGCCAAGAGAGATTCTCTTATGTCCTTCCTGGGGGTGGGGGATGCAATGGAATAGGGTACGTTTGCTTTAAGGATCTGTGCACTACCCTGAGCCTTAGGGAAGGATGACATATACATTCAAATAAATAAATAAATAAATAAATAATTTTTCTACCTCATGAAGTCAAGGTCAAAACTGCAATCCATTAGCTTTCCTCAATGTGAGCTACTTCCAAGTAGTGACTGAATCACTGTGGGTATTTTCAGACGTTACGAAATCACGCTCAACCACGCTGAACCCCGCAGTGGGGCCAAAGGGCCGTGAACATCTGTTCAGCGCGCGCCAGATGTTCACCACGCTCAATACCCACATGGGAAGCGTGGTCAAACCAACCACCTCCGGGAACCAAGGAAAAGTAACATCTGGACGCCAATCCTCGAGCGGAACCAAAGGAAATGAGCCCCATCTGGGGACAAGGCATGCAGCATCGCTGCCGAGCAACCAGCAATAACACAGGGTATTTTCAGACGTTACGGGGCCGCTTGGCCCCGTACTGAAAAGAACCCTTTCATTCCCTGCCGGGGTCATCCCGTCACGCCATATCAGACATGCTGGGGGGATCCCAGCGGGGAATGTGAGAAGGGGCAGAGCCGCATGGCTCAAGGTGCGGCCGCACGGCCCCGCCTCCTCCACACACCCCGCCGCCTGCCCTCCAGGGAGATGGGCGGGCGGCGGGGCCACTGCGGCTGCCCCGTCAGGCCGGAAGTGCCATGGCCCTGGATCCCGCCGGGGATCCCAGGCCATGGCAACCGGCCAGACGTGACTTTTTTTTGGTCCCCGCTGGGGATCTTTTTGACCACGCTTCCTGGGACATTCCCCCGGCTAGCCCGGGAAGCGTGGTTCAAACTGACCCCATGTGGGTATTCACCGTGGTGAACATCTGGCGGCCACCAAACAGACGTTCGAGACATGATGACCACAGGTGGGTATTCACCATGGTTCACCGTGATCTCGTAACATCTGAAAATACCCACAACCACCAGACAGAGATTTAAAGCAAAATCAGAAGCAAGCAAGCGTGGCGGGATGGAGCGAGGAGGGAGGCGGAAGAGAGCGGAGGCAGAGAAAGTGACACAGACGGTGGAGGAGGTGGAGGAGGTGGAGGCAGGGGCAGCGATGGAGGTGGAGGGGGCTCAGGTGGAGGAGGGGGGCACAGCGGTGCACCCAACCAGGGAGGCGGCCCAGGGCAACACCCACAGCAGCAGGCGGGGCACGACGCCCCGGGGACAGCAGCCAGAACGGGCCCGGAGGAGGCACCCAGGAAAAGGGTAAGGGGAACCAAGGGGAGGGGAGCAGGGGTCACAGGGGCCCCCGCGAGTGGGCGGGGCAACCCCAGGGGACCGGGAGGGGGGCAGGGGTGCCCCATGAGGGGGCCCCACCAGCACCCAAACAACCACTCCCCTCCTACCCTCCCCACAGACATGGAAAAAGGCCTGGGCGGATGAGCCCCAGGAGGAGCCCGGCCCAGCGCGCCCGGAGGTGCACCCGGTGGATGAGGGGGAGGAGGAGGAGCAGGACCAGGACCAGGAGGAGGAACAGCTGTGGGGATGCCAGAGGAAGGTGTACCACCGAGGGGGCCAGTGGGGCCTCCAGGAGACCAGGGACTTCATCTGGAACTGGGGGACCCTGGAGTACCAGCTGGAGCTCGCCATCAACCAGCGGAATGAGCATGTGTACTGGGACATTGTGCGGGACATGGAGGCAGCAGGGCATCAGCGCACAGTCGCACAGTGTCGATCCAAGGCCAAGGAACTAAAGAGGGGGTACAAGGCCATCTGAGAAAACAATAGGTGCTCCAGACATGGGGACCGCACCGCCCCCTACTATGATGCCCTGGACTGCATCCTTCATATGAAGGGGTCCATAGTCACCCCATGGCTCTTGGGAAGCACTGTGGTCCAGGACAGGGAGCGGGCTGAGGTACCCCCTCCCCTCGCTGCCCGCCCGCTAGACATGAGCTATGGGGCCCTGGACCCCCAGGAAGACCGTCTGGGGACAGCGGGAACCTGCAGGCCCCACCCAGCAGCAGCTCGGAGAGAACCCAACCCCAGGCCGGCCAAGCGGACTCAGAGGCCAGAACCCTCACCACCCTCAGCCAGTGGTCCCTGGGGGTGCACTCCCAAGTCGAGGCGCTGGCCTCCGAGGGCTCCAAGATGGAGATCAAGGGTAAGCGCCCCTCTGGGACAGGGGGGGCACGACCAGGGGGGCAGGGGGTGGAGGGGGGAGGGGGCACCCCAGGCCACGCCTCTGCCCCCCCATGAGGCATGAGGGGGCCCAGTAGCAGGGCCCACAAACACCCCGCATCACCCACTGGCCCCTCCCTCGCCTGCAGGACAAGGGGCACCCCAGGAACAGATGCTGGAGATGGAGCAGCCAGCTGCGAATGAGACCAGAGAACAGTTGCCAGAACCAGGTGAGGCGGACATGGCGGGAGGGAGGGCCCCCGGGGATCAGCGCAAGGGTCCACTGGCAGGCGGTGGGGAAGGGGGTGGGGAGGGCAGAGGGGTGGGGCCCGGGGGCCAGAGGGCCC
>QEPC01008446.1:3837467-3847681 GCA_003113815.1 Sphenodon punctatus | reverse complement strand
CATGGGGCTCCCGCTCCCCAGCCCCCAAAGGGCCCCCCATATCTGGGCCTTCCACGAGACCATGTCTCTTTGTGACCTGTGGCATACCCCTGCTGTGAAGCTGCTCCTGGGTGCCCCAGGCAGCCGTGTGGGTGCCTTTGAGAGCCTGATCTCTGGACTCCATTACTTTGGCTATGAGGCGAGCGCTCGTGATTGCCAGCTGCATACGGAGACCCTGGGGCTGGTTCGTTTCCCTGAGGGGTACCAGCGCACCCGTGGGGTGGTGTACCATCGGCTTCTGGAGCTGGGACATATTCCTTGGCCCCCTTCTGCTGCCTGCTGTGTGCCGGAGCCTTCCGCGGTGGAGATGTCGGCCGTGTTGGGGGTGTGGGCCTGTGTGGACATCCAGCTGGCTCTCACCATGCCTGATCCCTTCGAGGCCTACTACCTGATCACCCACTACATGTCCTTGCAGGGGTACCACCGGGGCTTGCTGCACTGGCCCCACCTGGTTCACCGGACTGGGCACCCGGGGCCTCGGGCCTCGGGGGCCCCCAGCGGAAGCCTGTGACACCTGCTGCTCCTTCCGGCCCCCCCAGTGTTGTGCCCCTGTGAGGGCTCCCGCCCCAGTCCGGGGGGGGGCCCGGTCCCCGCTGCCTGCTCCCGCCCTGTTGTCTCCACCTCGGTGTGCTCCTTCCTGCTTTGTGGGGTGCTGCTGCGCCTGCCCGTGGCCCTGGGCCCCCTCTGGCCCCCCCACCCCAGTTGCCCATCCTGGTGGCTGGGTGCGGCGCTCTGTGTGGCCTCTTGGCCCACCCGTGTGCAGCTACCGGTCTGCTCCCTCCAGCCCTGGCACTGACTGCACCCCCCTCTCTTGGGTGCGTGTGTGACCTGGGGATTTGCCCCCCCCGGACTGGACCGTGTGCCTTCCCCGGGTGGGGGGGTGTCAGAGTGTCGCTGGACCTGAAGAGGGGCTCCACCGGACCCGGATGCCCTCCATCTGGCCCCCTGTGACTGTGGGGCCTCCTTCCTCCTTCTGGACCCTCTCCGCTGGGGTCACTGTGCATTGCAGGCCCCCATCGTGCCTTGGTCCGGGGGTCCCAGCCCCCCCTTCATAGACTGCCTATGTTGCTGTGGGGGCGCCTCTGTGGACTGGGGTGCTATGGGGGTGCGGGTTGCTGCTGCCTGTGCCTTGCCTCTTGGCGGTGCCCCCCCTCGTCCCTCCCGTTGTTCCCCATGATGTTCTCCGGGCACCCCTGACCCCCCTTGCCAACCTTTCCCTTGTGTGTGTGTGTGGGGTGTGTGTGTGTGTGCCTGGGCATGTGGTCATGCAGTGTGTCCCGCTGCGGGTCTGCTGTGTGTGTGCGTGTGCTGTGTGTGGCACCTGTCACCCTGTTCTCCCTCTTCCCCCCTCCCTTTCCATTTCCCTTGTGTGGACGTTCCCTTGTGTGCCTCTTTGCTTCGTTTGCCATTCTGCGGTCATGTCTGTGTCCCGCCCCTGCCCGGTGCCTTCTGGGAGTTTTGACAACGGCGGGGGTTCGGCTGTACGTCTGTTGTGCTGCCCCGGTCTGTGATGGTTCGGCCCGGTTCCCAGCCATGGTCCCGGTCCCGTCACGTCTGTTTGGGTCGTTTTTCCGCCCTGGCCCATGGTTGTGTTGTTCACCCCCCCTGGGGGTTCACTGTGGTGAACCGCCCACCCGTAACGTCTGAAATAACCCTGTGTTGCCCATTGTGTAGAGCTGAGACGGACAACTCATTTCCTACCTACAGGGAGAGCCAAAAGGGGTGCTTTACTTACCTGCATTTTTGAGTACTGTGTCATGTACCTGATGTGCTACCCTCATACTAATCAGTAGGGGTGGGAATTCCGGTTCTCCCGAGATCCAATATTGCCAGTATTTGGGTGTATCAGCTTAATCCTATAAATCCGATATTTACCTGTACCGGCATACCGTATTTTTAACATTGGCTGCGATACCAGATTTTTTATATTGCGGACATTGACATAAATAGCCACAATGTTGAAAATCTGGTACAGCAGCCAATGTTAAAAATCCGGCATGCCGATACAGGTAAATCCGGTATCAGGGAGATCCAATACCGGTACATCCAGTATCCGGTATTCTCCCCGGTGTCCCACCCCTACTAATGAGGCACCCGAATATCCTCCCCGCCCACAAAAAAATCAATGATTTCCATTACCAGTTTATGGATATTACAGTTAACCATTGGTAAATCAGGATGGTAACTCCCAAAATTATGACTGAACCAAATAGTAAAAATGCTATTCGTTAGTATTTCCTAGGTTCCGAGGACAGACTCTGAGTGTTTGAGCTTGGTACTCAGTAAAATACTCTGTAAATTAAAACCGAGTACTGAGTTTTTTCTGAGTACTAAGTGCCCTTATATAGAGCCAGGAAAAGCCCCTTATATTGCTCATTCGAAGAATTTCTGAGTACCAAGTACTAGGCCAATTCTTAAGTTGCTCATTAAAACTGAGTCAAATACTGAAATAGTCGGTAAAAACTGAGTAATTTTGAATACTGAGTTTCAGCGCAACAAAAAATTAGGATAGGAACTCAAAAAAATGAAACTGAAGTTAATATTATGGGACTGAAAGTTCCCATTCCGAGTCATTGGGTACAAATGTGTGCTTGAAGGTTGTGGGTTGAGTCAGGTACTGGGAATTGATGAGCATGTGCTTATGTGTCTGCATTTCAGCTCTTTCACTATTCAAAATCACCCACAATGACTGATCACTGACAGATCACTGGTCACTCATTTACATGGTAAGTTGGTAACTCGATAATGGAAGTACTTGGCGCTCTTGGGTCATCAGGTGCACAGTCAGTACTCAGGTTGCCTGTTGGTATTTGAAATTGTGGGTAACTTTGAATACTTTGAATACTTTGCAAAATGGTGCAAAGAGCTGAAATGCATACCCACAAACACATGTCCTACTGTACTGTATTGTAGTGGTGGGACACCAGGGAGAATACCGGATACCAGATGTACCGGTATTGGATCTCCCTGGTACTGGATTTACCGGATTTAACGGTATCGGAATACCGGATTTTTAACATTGATTTCAATGGCCGTAATGTAAAAAATCCGGTACCATGGCCAATGTTAAAAATCCAGTATGCCAGCATAGGTAAATATCGGATTTAACAGATTAAGCCGATACACCCAAATACCAGCAATATTGGATCTCGGGAGAACCAGAATTCCCACCCCTACTGTATTAGTACAGGAGTTTGGAAAGAAAGTCAAAAGATTGGTGCCGGTAGTCAGAAAAGCAGTTCTGTACATCAATAAATCAGGACTGAAAACAGTAAATCAATAGACTGGGTAACTCATCGAACACTAATTGGGTACCAATTTGTTCCTGATATTACCAGGTCAGGTATGAATGGGTTATATCCATTTCAGCTGGTACAGGATTCAGCTCAACCATGCCCTGATATTCAGAGGATTCTCTCCCAATGGAAGCAGCATAAGGGGTAGGCTTTGCAGAAGAAAAATCTGAGCTGTGTCAGGTTCCAGTGCTGCAAAGTTTTCAATGGCTGTTGATGGACAGCACGCGAGACAGGCATGACAAGTGCCCTATTTCACAGGAAACTTGCCCATCTGTCGAGATCTCAGAGATGGGGTGGGGATGGATGAAGCATTTTAGTGGAGCTGAAACAAAGATGAGGGCTACAACTGAGCGTGTGTTGTAGGCATATCATTCTTTTTTGTTTCGATTTCAGAAACACGTTTTTTCCCCCCCGGGGAGTTTTGCAAAGGACTCTGCCATTTTTGTTTATGTCTTCATTTTTTAAAAATTAACATATGTTTTTAAAAAAGAGAAAAAATCACTACACATGGTGCTAAATGGTCACCAGCCCTTTTCCAAAATGGTGCTGCCACCATCATTTGTTATGGATTTATTGCTTTTATTACATCCATTACTGGGAATGGATTTTACTCATTTCAGCCTTAGAAGAGACCCAACATGGTCTCTGTTGGAGACAGGATGCTCGACTGCGAGGACCATTGATATGACTTAGTATGGCACTTCTTATGTTCTTAATGTGCAATGATGATGATGACAATGATGATGACAATGATGATAGTAGTAGTAGTAAGTTTATTGACTTGTTGGCCCCATGACCAGCACAAGAGAAAAACAAAAACAAGAGACAAAGAAACAAAATTACCAAATACAGGAGCAACAGACACTATAACAAACCTAACAAGTGCCAAATGTGTACAACAAATCAGATAAGTAAAGAACAATCAACCCATGAGTGTACACACATCCATATCCAACAACCGGCCTAAAGTTGCTCCTATAGAGATATACACAAAAAAATTATTAATAATAAAATAATCGTTAAGATGAATTAGAAGTGAGTCTTGAACGAATGGACCCAATTCTTACTGTGAAAATTGCCACTGACACAGTTTTAGCAGGGACTCTATCCCCTAGAAGATAGAGCAACTACTGCAATTTGGGTCGAGAATCATCCAATCCAACAATTTCTTGAAGTTTGCAATGTGAAGCAGCATATAAAGGACAAGAAACTGAAGGCCTGTCTCAGTCCAGAATCATTAAGCTGGTATATGTATGAAGCCCCCCCACGAGGTGGTAGTAAATATTTATAAAAAGGAGCAGAGTTCACACTACTGCCAGTGCCAAGTACCTTTAGTTTTTGTCTGTCAATATCATAGATAAGTTGCTTCAGCAACCTTATTATTTGGGTACTAGGAAGACCCTTTAGGGATCCTTCCGAAAAACCCAGGAAAGCTAACCGAGATCTAACATCTGCTCACCATGGATCAGCACCACCAATCACATCCGATTGTTTTTCGTTCATGGCCAGGGACAGCAAAGAGGTAACTGGAGCATCACGAAGTTTCGCCCAGAATTTTAGAAGGCACACTTCGATGATAGCCCTTAGGAATTGGAAACCCACTTCAAAAGCTATCATTGCGGAATTGGTAGATGAGGGGAGCCTCAAATTGGTCTATAATTGGACATAGTCTATCTGCAACCTTCTTATCATGTCCCCAGACTGGTGTCCCATACAGCATGCTTGACAATGATGATATAGTGTATTCTAGTCTAAGGAGAGAAAAAGACATACCATTTAAAAATCTATATTTAAAAAAACTACAACCAAAAACCCACTGTTGTGGATTTCAGTTACTAATTCTGGGGCAAATAGTAAACATTTTCCCTATTAATCTTCATTCAAATCTGAAAACAAATCTTGACTTGACCATATCTCTGCCCTGCTGTGATTGTCTTCCATAAACATTCAAATGTTCCTGATTTCCTATTTGCTCAAAGTACAAATTGTTGATGTGTTGCTTAGTTACAGAGATCACATGGTATTTTCTTTCTGTTCCATGATTGGACAGCTAATGTAAGTAAACTAAAATGCCATGAACTGAGAAAAGAGACCATTGCAAATGAATATCCATTTTGAAATTCAGGCTTTGTTACTTTCTTAAGCTAGTTGCATAGGTTATATAATTTGGTTATGGGAATCACAGCTGGGATTGTAAATTGTGTATTAACAACTGAAGCTATCTTCTCCTCACAAATTGTTTGCTGAAGTTATTAGCGAGTTAATAATTTCAAAAAACAAATACATTTGAGAATTTCATCGACAACTTTGTGAAAAAGCAACATTTGCTAAATAAATTGTTCGTTGTTCAGCTCTAGTAATTACCCAAAGTGAAACTCAACATTCTTCGCGCATAAGAACATAAGAGCTGGTGTACCAGGTCTGACCAAAGTTTCATCTAGACCAGGACCCGAACCTCAGCTGTGACCACAGACGAGGCTGCTGAAGAATGTACAGTTCTGAAATGATCCATACTCAGTTCTTCTTTACCAGCCTTGAGTTGTCAGACGTTTAGGATTAATATCCTTAATATGAGATTACACTACATTCCCTGAATCTAATAGCCATTTCTTATGGGTCTGTGGCAGTCACATCGTTCATTTTTGTTTTTGTTCTCATTAACAAAAACCTCTTCATTTTCACATGTTTGCATAAACAAAAACATCCATTTTCTATATTTTTCCATTTATTTTTATTAAAGATATTTTTTTTAAAACAAACAAAACAACAACACCACCAACAACAACAACAATAAACCACTGCAAATGTGCAAAATGACCACCGGACAAGAGTAGACCTTCTCCAAAATGGCACTGGCGGTGTCAGCGCCATTTTGGAAATGAACTGCTGGTCTTCACATGTGCAAAATGGCTGCTGTGCATGTGCAGAGTGGTTGCCCTTTTCCAAAATGGCGGTGGCACTTATGGAATGGCCCAATGGCCATTTTGAATATGCACAGTTCTTTTTCTTGTTTTTTGTCCCAGAGTGGAGTTGGTGACTGCAGAAAATAAGAGAGAGTGAAAGAGACAGGCATACAACAAATAGATGCGAGACGTGAGATGTTGCATGGGACACTACCCACATGTATCTTTAGTAAGTAAATCAAGAAAAAATCTTCATCAAGAAAGGGTCGAGAACAAGGGTTTTTCTTGATTCTAGAATCTTTTGGAAATCGAGCCAAGAAGCTTGATTCGCAGTGAGAATTGAGGAAAAAATGAGATCGAGTTTCAGCCCATACGTAACCTTTTGAGACTCTCCTAGAATGGAAACTGTTCCATGCCTTGACTATCACTGTTGTCCTTCTGATATGCATTCTGCACCTTTTTCAGTTCTACCATGTACTTTTTGACAAGGAATGTAGGGGTGTGCATTTTGTTTGTGTTATTATAATAGTGAAAACAAAAGAGAACTCTTTTATTTTGTTACTGAATAGCAAAAATGAAGGAACATCATGATGAAATATTTATTTATTTATTTATTTACTACAAATAGTTATATCCCACACCCTCCTGCACACGGCAGCTCGGGGTGGCAAACAACATAAACAATCAAAAAAAACTATACAATCCATTTACAACACTACAAATATTTTAAAATATTAATATACCAAAACCAGAAAAGCTAAAAGGCAGAAAAACCCTTCCCCAATACCTCTACCCTCCCCACCCCCTGCCCGAAGGCCCAGTGGAACAACCAGGTCTTAAAATATCTTTGGAAAGAGGGGAGGTCTGGGGATAGATGGGCCTTCATTGGGAGAGAGTTCCACAGCTGAGGTGTGGCCACCAAGAACTCCCTCTCTTCCGTCACCACCTGGGATACCTGGGGAACTTCGAGTCAACCATCCTAGGTTGACCGCAAGGGCCGTGAAATGACCTGGAGTCTGAGGCGGTCTCGCAGATAAGCAGGACCCAAGCCATTTAGGGCTTGATAGGCCATCACCAACACCTTGAATTGGGCCCTGAAGACAATAATCAGCCAGTGCAGATTGCGGAGCACAGTTGTAATGTGCTCATGGTGGTCCGTCCCCATTAGGAGACGGGCCACCGCATTCTGCACCAGCTGCAGCCTCTGGACCATCCTCAGGGGTAGTCCCACATAGAGTGCATTACAGTAGTCCAGTCGCGATGAAATGAAGGCATGGATGATGGTGGCCAAATCCAAGTCTGAGACATATGGCCGCAGCCGTTACACCAGATGTAATTGGCGAAATGCTCCCCTCGCCACAGCCTCCACCTGACAATCCAGGCAGAACTGTGGGTCAAGGAGCACACCCAGACTACAAACCTGAGCAGCCAAAGAGGGACAGAGCCCACCAATGATGGGAGCCACCACCCCCTCAGCCCTACCCACCAACATCATCTCCATCTTGTTGGGATTCAGCCTCAGACGACTCGCCCTCATCCAGTCCCTCACAGCTGCCAAGCACCGGGCAAGCACCAAGACTGCCAGGCCTTGGTTTCTGGAAAATGAGAGGTAGAGTTGTGTATCATTGACATACTGATGACATCGCACACCGAACCATCTCATGACCTCACCCAAAGGTTGCATATACACATTGAACAGGAAAGGGGACAGACTAGAAGTCTGTGGGACTCCACATGTGAGGTTCCAGGGAGATGACGTACATTCCCCGAGAACCACCCTCTGAGTTCTCCCTGCCAGGAATGAGTGTAACCATTCAAGAACAATACGACTCACCCTGACCCGGTCCCACAGCCTTGTCACCAACATCTTGTGATCAACGGACACGGTATCAAACACCGCTGACAGATCCAATAAGATCAAAATAGATTATCTTCCCTGTTCCAATTCACAGCGTAGGTCATCATCCAAGGCCACACATGCAGCCTCCATGCCAAATCCAGGGTGAAAGCCAGACTGTGAGGGATCAAGAAAACCCATCCGGTCCAGATGCCCCTGTAACTGCCAGGCCACCACCTGTTCAATAACCTTCCGTAAAAAGGGAAGGTTAGAGACTAGCCGATAGCTGGCCAGGGAGTCAACGTCCAAAGATGGCTCCTTGAGCAGAGGCTGCACCACCACCTCTTTGAGACGGCTCGGCGCTCTGCCCTCCCCAAGGGAGGCATTGACCACCCACACCAGCAACGATCCTAATGTCTTCCGGCTGGCCTTCACCAGCCAGGATGGGCACGGATCTAATTCACAACAGGTGACCTACACTGTCCCAAGGACCTCTGCTGTGTCAACAGCTGATACCCACTGAAACTGATCCCACAACAACAGACATGGTGGGGATTTTTCTACCTCTGATTCATCCACTGTCACAAGTGCAGCATCGAAGTCGTGATGGATCTGAGTCATTTTATCCACAGAAAAGCTATTTTATCCGCAAAAAAGTCAGCAAACATGTCACAGCGGGCACTGAAAGATTCCAGTTCCAGGCGGAGAAAGGCTAGACTAACCAGCCTCTGCACCACCTGGAGAAGCTCTGCTGGGCATGACTTTGCAGATGCAGAAAGATTTTTTTGAGGGCAGAAGGAATTTTGTTTTGTTATTATGAGTTAATTGGAAAAATCTGAAAAACACATTTTTGGATGTAACCTTTTTTTAAAAAAAAAAAAAAACTTGGCATGCTTCTGTCCCCACCAGAGGGAATTTTGTGTGACAAATTTCAAAAGGATTGGATAAAGGGATTTGATTTTATAAGCAGTTGAAGTTGGCTATTTTACAACATTTTGCTTACACATTCCTTGCTGTAATGTCTTTGTCTCCCATCTGATTTGGATTAAACTTGACAAGAATATACCCCTCAACACATTTACTGCTGCTGCCAAATTTTAGAAAAAATATCGTAAAGGGTCCTGATGTAATATGCATTTAATTGTAAGTACATTTCTGGCTCTTAACATTTTTTTGTACACCCATTTTATATTAATCTTGGCAAGATTTTATCTCAGGCCACCATGATTATTTCTGCCAAACTGTTGAAGAATTTGATAATGGGTCCAAATTTTATGAGCAATTCAAGTTTTCATCTTGAAGACTTTCATTATTCAAGTAAATAGCACATGCAGTGCCATTCAGAGACAGGCATAGCAGGGAGGAGGGGGCTGTAGAAGGGAGGGGAAGAAGTCCTAAGTACTGACAGACACATTCACTGGCCAATTATTGCATGGTTCCACCTTTACAGGACCAATCGGTGGTGGCTTCAAGGCGGGTATAGAGGGTAGATATAAGCTGCTGTTCTTTGGGGCCGCCCTTCTCTCGTGGTTAGTTCTGGCTTTGGTCAGAGTGTTTTCTTAGACCTTTCTGGCAGGCTTTTTGAGTGTGTGTTTGGAACGGCAAATTACGGATTCAGATCCATTATGGGTACGGATCCATAATTTATGGTTTTTATTGCGGGTTCAGTTTAGCCATAATAAAACTCCAAAAGCTTGTTGTAGTGGTGCTGGCACTGCTTCAATGAGCTTTAGTGCAGGGGAGACCTGGGAGAGGGGGAGTACACAGGGGGAGGGGGCCGGGGCTGAGGAGAGCATTCTGGGGGGCAGCTCCGGTACTTACCCAGTGTGTTCCCCGCTCCTCCAGCCCACGCTTGTCTCCTGCACCACTCAGCTCAGCTGCTGCCTGTTGAGCGCCATACTTTTTTTTAAAAAAGGAAAGAACTGCGCCTGTGCAAAATGGCCAAAATGGCCATTTTATGCATGTGAAGCCCTTTCCCGAGATGGCGCCGGTGGCGTCGGCACCACCTTGGGAAAGGGTATCCATTCTGAGCATGTCTAGTACTACTGCCGGTGGCGTCAGCACCACCTTGGGAAAGGCTATCCATTCTGAGCATGTCTAGTACTACTGCCGGTGGCGTCAGCACCACCTTGGGAAAGG